>JXTC01000012.1:1888840-1981403 GCA_002914845.1 Trema orientale | reverse complement strand
TCCGAGCATGATAAACAGGGTTCTTCGCCAGATGAATAGTACTTTGACTGTCACAATGCAAAGTGCTCTTCCCATAATTCTGACCCAGTTCCTCCAAGAAACTCTGCAACCATATCAACTCCTTGCTTGCTTCTTTCACAGCAACATACTCCGCTTCAGTTGTAGAGAGCGCAACTATCTTTTATAACTTTTAGACCCAGCTGACTGCCGTACCACCTAACGTGAATACATATCCAGTAGTACTCTTCCTGCCATCTACATCACCAGCCATGTCAGCATCCACATAGCCTTGTAAATCCAAATTTGATTTTCTGAAATACAAGGCTTTGTCTGTGGTTCCTCTCAAATATCTAAGAATCCACTTCACTGCTTCCCAGTGTTGTTTTCCTAGATTGCTCATGTATCGGCTCACAACTCCTATTGCATGTGCTATATCCAGTCTTATACATACCATGGTATACATAAGGCTACCAATAGCAGAAGAATATGGCACCTTGGCCATGTGAGCTCGCTCCTGCTCTGTTGAGGGTGACTACTCCTTGGTTAGTTTGAAGTGACTAGCCAAAGGAGTACTTACAGGCTTTGCATTATCCATGTTGAATCTGCTAAGCACCTTCTTCACATACTCCTCTTGAGATAGCTTCAAAACTCCATTTGCTCTAGAAATCCTCATTCCAAGGATTTGCTTTGTAGCTCCCAAATCCTTCATAGAAAACTCTATTGACAATTCTTTCTTGAGCTTATTAATTTCCTCTATATTAGCTCCAGCAATCAACATATCATCTACATACAGAAGTAGAATAATATAAGAATTGTCAAACCTCTTCACATAACAGTAATGATCTGCCTGGCACCGCAAGTAACCATTGTTACTCATAAACGCATCGAACTTCTTGTACCACTGTCTTGGAGCCTGTTTCAGGCCATACAGGCTCTTTTGAAGTTCGCACACCATTCCCTCTTTCCCTTTACTTCAAAACCTTGTGGCTGCTTCATGTAAATTTCTTCCTCCAGATCGCCATGAAGAAATGCTGTCTTGACATCTAATTGCTCTAGATGCAAGTCTTCTTTAGCCACTAACCCAAGTACTGTTCTGATAGTGGTCAATTTAATCACTGGAGAGAAAATCTCGGTATAGTCGATGCCTTCCTTCTGTTGAAAGCCTTTGACAATAAGTCTTGCTTTGTACCGCTTGCTACTGTCATGTTCTTCTTTTATTCGGTACACCCACTTGTTGTGTAACGCCTTCTTTCCTTCTGGTAGTTCGGCCAGTTCCCATATCTGATTGGACGCCAGTGACTCTATCTCATCTTTCATGGCTAACTCCTACTTGATTAACTTATCATTCTACACCGCTTCTTCATAACTCTCTGGCTCGCCTTTATCAGTCAAAAGAATGTAATGCAGTACTGGAGAATATCTCTGAGGAGGTCGAATTGTTCTAGAAGATCTTCTGAGTTCACCCACTGGGGTTTGTGGGTCTGCTGCTGGTGCTACAGCTTCTTGATCTTTCTGGCCATCTACTAGGATGTCATTCAATGGTATTACTCCAGCTTTTTTTACTTCAGGACATACACTATCAGCTCTGGTGCCCAATCTGTCCTTGTACATTACCTCCTCGTTGAATATGACATCCCTGCTTCTGATGATCTTCCGATTTTGGTCATCCCAGAAACGATAACCAAACTCAGCATCACCATAACCAATAAAGAAACATTTTTTAGACTTGGGATCAAGTTTACTTCCATTGGCAGGGTCTATATGAACATAAGATAGACAACTAAATATTTTTAAGAAAGAAAGATTTACCTCTTTACCGCTCCAGACCTCTTCTGGTATTCTGCAATTCAACGGTACTGACGGCCCTTTGTTGATAAGATATGCAGCAGTGTTAACTGCATCGGCCTAGAATGTTTTTGGCAACCCCGCGTGCAATCTCATGCTCCTTGCACGTTCATTCAGGGTTCTGTTCATTTTTTCAACAACACCATTCTGTTGAGGTTCTCTGGAACGGTTTTCTCGAACTTGATCCCATTAATAGCATAATATTTCTTGAAATCATCATCATCATATTCTCCCCCATTATCAGACCGCAAGAATTTCACTTTCAGATTAGTTTCTCTCAACCATGGCTTTCCACTTCTTAAAGGTATCGTAAACATTAGATTTATTTTTCAGAAAATAAACCCATACCTTTCTGCTCGAATCGTCAGTGAATGTCACATAGTATCTTGAGCCTTCAAAGGATGCCACAGGAGATGGCCCCCACACGTCTGTATGAACCAGCTCCAATTTTGCTGCTTTCGGTTCTCTTCCACCTTTCGAAAAGCTTACCCTCTTTTGCTTGCCAAAGATACAGCTTTCGCACAGGCTATGCTCAACTGACTTCAGCTCTGGTAGCTTTTCCTTTGACAGCATTACCTTCATTCCCTTTTCGCTCATATGCCCAATTCTATAGTACCATAGACTTGAATCAACACTAGCATTGACAGTTGCCAATGTATCTCTACAACTGGAAGTTATGTAGAGAGTTTCAGTTTTGTTTCCTCGAGTAACAACCATGGCTCCTTTGCTAACCTTCCAAGAGCCACCAGTAAAGGTCACATTGTGTCCTTCCTCATCAAGCCGTCCCACCAATATAAGGTTCCGCATTAACTTTGGTATATGCCTCACTTTCTGGATTTTTCACACCGATCCGTTTGACATCTTCAGACGGATATCACTCATACCAACAATATCTAAAAGTTCTCCATCGGCTAGATAAACCTTTCCGTAATTACCAGCGACATAATTCTCTAGTATATCACGGTGTGCAGTGGTATGAAATGAAGCTCCAGAGTCTAAGACCCAATAGTCAATTGGATTATCTACAGATAATAGTAAAGCGTCTTGTACCTCATCAGTTATGGTATTCGCATCGTTTCTACTATTGTCTTTCCTTGGTGCTCTACAATTCTTCTTTATGTGGCCAGTCTTGCCACAATTCCAGCATTCTGGTCTTCTTCCGGATATGGACTTGTCTCTTCTATTCCTTGACTTGGATCTGCCATGACTCCGGTTAGAATTCTTTTCGCTGCTTCTGCCCCTGTTCTCGAGATTCAGGGCAGAACTTGATGATGCACCTTCACCTGAATCAATTTTGCGAACTTCTTCCGCCAAAATTCGGTCTCTAACATCATCATTGAATTGCAATTTTCCTTGGCCAACAGAATTGCTAACCGCAGCCCTCATTGGTTCCCAGCTGGTTGGTAGAGACGCTAGAAGAATTAGAGCACGAACTTCATTGTCGAAATTAATTTCGACGGACGTCAATTGAGAAACAATCGTATTGAACTCATTGATATGTGTTGCAACTGAAGCACCTTCTCCCATCTTTAAATAAAACAACTTCTTCATCAAATGTACCTTGTTATTTGCCGACGCCTTCTCATACATGTCTGACAGGATGCTCATCATCTCTGCTATGGTTTTTGCCTCCGACACATTATGAGCAACATTCTTTGTTGGCGTTAATCGGATTACGCCT
Source organism: Trema orientale (assembly GCA_002914845.1). Classification (NCBI taxonomy): domain Eukaryota; kingdom Viridiplantae; phylum Streptophyta; class Magnoliopsida; order Rosales; family Cannabaceae; genus Trema; species Trema orientale. The sequence goes on along the minus strand of JXTC01000012.1, from coordinate 1,977,877 downwards.
AATAGAGGCTGATGCAACTTTTTACTATGCAGATAATCATTGATCTGCAATCTCCAGTATGAAAAGTCTGTATCGTCGAACTTGTCAATTCTGGGTCCTGATCCTTCATCTCTGGCCATCGCTCCCACTAAATCGAACCTTTGCTCTGATATCAGTTGTTAGGGAATAACCTCCCCAATAAATATACAATAGTGGAAGCGATAAAATAATTGAAAGAAAAATAATGCCGAAATAAATAAACAGGACACACAAAATAAGCGTGGTTCACCAAATTGGCTACGTCCACGGAGCTGCTGCAGATCTTTACTATTGGGAGAAAAGGAGATTTTTACAAGTGTTTACAAACACTCACTCAGCACTCCTCACACCCAGACCCCGAATACACCCAAGAGAAAAATTGTATTTTTCTCTAACTCTCAAGAGTAAACTCACTCTAATACTCTCACAACACTTGGTGTTTCTTACACTCTGGGATGAAAACAAATGAGCAATAGGGTCCCTATTTATAATTGAGGCTCACCAACCCTTTACATATTTTTTTCTCATATTTTCCTCATATATCACACGAATTGTACAGGGTTTCTACCGTGTATTATTTTGGCTGGTAAGAGCATTTAATGCTCAATACACGGATTGATAACCGTGTTTCTTTTTGCTGGCACATATCAAGAGCAATTAATGCTCTTTTCCTTTTCACACGTTAACAGCTGTCTCTGTCACTGTCGTACAATCATCAATCATCCCACATTATCATTGTCTCATGTAATGGTTTTATGCTACAGTTAATCAGAAGTAGCTCTCGAAGATTTGGAAACAATGGCATAGAAGCTAGTTTAGAGCAATGGCTTATCTCTAGCTTAGAAAAAGAAGGAAACCAAAGCTGGTTTCGATGCACTTTTGGTGTCATTGTCATACTTATTATAGATTTATGAGCTTCATCTTATCTTTGTCATCATCATCGTCATCACCATCACTATCCCTTCTCCTTTTCCACCATCCCTTAAGAATAGGACATCCCCCAATGGCAAGATGTGTTAGGGAAGGAAAGAATGTTATTGGTGAATCAAGCAACTCATCTTTCCTTTTCATAACGTAGCAATTGTCCTCTTCATAATCTGTTATATACTCCAGAGTAGGAAAATTAGATACCTTAAGTTCCTTGAGAGGTTGTAAATGATCCAACGGTGGGAGATGCTAGCAGTTATGATAGTCAACTAATTTTAGCTGGACAAGATTAGTGAGTGAAGACAGCCAACTTGAAATTCTGATGCCCCTGTAGTGCCACACTTCTAGTATTTTCAGATTTGAGTTTGGTTTTACACCATCTAAAAATATTTCATCCTTCTACATGTCATCTTCTTTATGACTGTACGTAAATTCTGTAACTTCATTCTAGACATAAATGTAGAATATGTTGTTTTTCGCTCAAATCTGTAGACTGCGATTTAACGTCTTTTGTGCCTTTCAATTGAATTTCCAAAGACCCCCTCAAGTTGTTAAGTTTGCTCAGTTCAGAAAGGCTGCCACAATACTTTGACACACACTCTTCTTCGGGAAAGACAAACAAATCTAATGTCTGAAGTGAAGTAATTTCACCAAGACCATGTGGCATATGAGTCAAACACATACATTCTTTCAACATAAGATGCCTCAAATTAACCAACTTCTTTTTATCTTAGGGCAATCTTTTTAAATTTCTACAACCAGATAGATCTAGTGTTAGCATATTCTTCAATTTAGTTATAGAATCAGGGAGCACCCTCAATTCCGTATTTTTAGAAAGATTGACATATCTTAAATGTTTCAATTCTCCTAAGCTCTTAATTTGACAATTTTTGGATGTTCAGATGATCCAATCTCAATGTCCAAAGACGCTTAAAATTTGACAAAACAAAATTAGAAATTTGTACTCCATCCAGAATATCGTCACCACTGGTACATGACAAAAGCGTTCGTATGGTTCTTTTTTGTGCAAGTGATGACTCTGTAACTTCATTCCCTGGGAGAAGGGAAGAGAAATCAAAGGATACATGATGGATTTTGTTGTGGAGATTTTCCATCACTTGATCTATCACGATATACCTCGACCCTGCCACTGAAATTGCAAGATCATGCATGAGGTCATGCATCTTACATGTTTCTATACAACCCATATTATCCATTTGTGGTTCTTGGAAAAATGACCTCCAAAGCAGATCTGTAAAGTACTCATAACCTACATCTTCCAGACATTGGTTTTGGCTAGAGGGCTTAGTCAAACCTTGTGAGATCTAAAGCTTTATCAAGTCATGTACATCAATTCTACAATCCTTTGGAAACAAGCTACAATATGCAAAGCAGTGTTTTAAATGCGAGGGTAGGTGATTGTAGCTTAGTTTAAGTGTAGGAAAAATTCCGTCATTTTCCTGATGTATTTTTCCAAGTTCAGTATCCTTAAAAGAAAACCACTCTTTTTCATGCTTTTTGAAGTACAAGACACTTCCTATTGTCCTTATGGCAAGAGGAACTCCCGTGCACTTTTCTACGATCTCCTTTCCCAATTCCACAATGACCGAGTTCTTTGACTCTTGCTCACTTTCAAATGCTATTTTCTTAAACAAAGTCCATGACTGATCCTCATCCAAACCACTCAAGAAATATGGCTGCAGAAATTTTGAGTGTACTATCATGGCAACTTTTTCACTCCGAGTAGTTACTAATACTCTACAACCTTTGTTTACACCCATTAACAAGCTTCTCAAGTTGTGCCATTTTTCGAGATCCTCATTCCACACATCATCAAACACAATGAGATATCTCTTATCATCTAAAATATCTTTCCGAAGCTGATTTTGTAATTGATCCATCTCAAGATCTTGACTAGGGCTACAACCAGTCGCAGACTTAATAATTTCCTCAACAATTTGTCTCAAATCAAATATTTCAGAAATGTACACCCAAATATTTAATTCAAAGTGATTTTTGACTGACTCATCATTGAACACGAACTGAGTAAGTGTAGTTTTTCTTAGTCCACCAATTCCAACTATGGGAATAAACGTGACATGCTCTGTCACGCCCCAAGACCAAGGACATGGCAACCGCCACATGCCCATACGGATAAACCACATAGACATGAAAGGCTTCGAATCCAATCATTATTAAAAATCCAAATAGATCCATTAATACCCAAAAGTCCTCATCATAACAAAACACCAAATCAATCTAAATCATCAATAATAATTTACTAAATCTATAATAACAAAGAAACTAAAACCATAACAATAATCCAGTATACCTCAACTAACAAACAATGTCTCAAAATGGAAACCAAACAACACAATAACTCTAATTAGTAAAATTTGAGTCCTCAACGATCTCCCTCCTTCAAATATGAGTTCCACTTATTGACTATTCTCCGAATCTGAAAAAGATTAAAGAATAAAAAGGTGAGCCCGACAGCCCAGTAAGTAACCAATAGCCTCTACAAGTTGGATCAAGCATATGCAATTTGAAATATTTAGTAAGTATTTTATAAAATAACACTAACTTCGAAATCAATACTTTTAAAAATAAGGCAATGAAACTAATTAAAAATCAATTTAATAAAAGAGAGAGTTTCAAAATTCATTTTATCAACTTGTTCAATAATCGATATCACTTTCAAATTCTACTCTACAGTTTTGGTGACTATGGCCACACTTAACCCCTGTGACTAGGTCCGAATCTGCTACAAATAACCCCTGTAGCCGGGTCCGAATCTACTACAGATAACCCCTGTAGCTGGTACGAATCACGAATCTACTACATTTAACCCTGTAGCTAGGTCAGTACTGTCCACATATAACCCCTGTGGATTGGGTCCACATATATAGTCACTGAAGAGCATTTCAACACACATTTAATTATAAAGTAAATCACTAATAATTTCCACATTTGTTAAAGAGTAACAATTTTCAGATAACTTAACAATAACAATAATCATAAGCTTGATCCATATTTTTATTCGAAAGATAATTATCTCTTGTCAAAATAATTTTCATTTATTAACAATTTATTTGAAAATAAGTTTAAAATTTACAAACATAATTTTTTTTAAAAGAAAGCAAAAGAGACATTAACTTAAGTAAACCAAAAGTCACTAGCAAAGATGAAAGGTTACTTACCTGTTCGCTAGCCTAACCAATCCAATACCAATTTGCTAGCTACCACAAGCACCTATAATTATAACAGGAATTATACATGATCATTAAACACTCAATAGGTACCTTAAATCATGCCTAACACAATATCTAACCCGCTGCCCATGCACACTTAATATATTCGCTACATTACCTTGTATAACCTTGACATAAAAAACTCATAACAATTCCAAATTAATTCTAAAAAAATGTAAAACTTAGAGAACAATATCTACAAATGATTGAGGTCCTAAAAATACTAAGAGCATGGCTGTAGGGTCCATAGGTAGGCCTCACAAATCCAAGTAAACCGCTACCACGTTTTACTCTAATTGCTGAAAGTTACAAAAATTTTCCAGATTTGTAGTGCTCACTTTGAAATGTAATATCTTCCTGGTTATAAGTCCGTTTTTGACAAATTATATACCGTTAGAAAGCTTATTCGATAAGCTTTCCAACCATACAAATATGACCCTATTGGACTAACAAAACTATCAGAAAAACTAATCGCAGTCACTGTTGCGTTTTACCGTTCTAGACCAAAACTCAAAAATTTGTAACTTTTAATCTAGACATCCAAATCTCGTAATTTTGGTCTTAATTTAAACCTTACAATGAGAATAATCAATCAAAATATAATTGAACCCTAGAATCATGGCTGAAACAAAATGATGCTTAAAGAAATTCTATACCCTAGATGATGGATTAGTCCCAAGAATCCCAAATAACCAATTGATAGTTGATAGGGAGGAGTTCTTTACCTTAGAGAATTGACAATCAATCTTTTGTAATCCTTCTCCTTCTCCCAAGCCTTCAGCCGCTCTTCTCTCCCACTGCAGAGCATTAAATTTTTTTTTTTCTTCTGTCAGAGACTCTGAAAAATTATGCGTATAGGGTTTCTTAAAATTACTGAATTATCCCTACTTAATTAACTAAACCCTTGGCCTTTTTATTTTTTGTCCTTTTATTTATTTATTTATTTTTCTTTTTCTTTTCTATTACTATACGGTTTATTACATGCTCATCAAAATTAGAATCAACCAAAAGTTTTATGATCTTGATTTTATGGCGATCCCTCCCGACAACTTCATCTTGGAGGACAAATGAATGAGTGTCCCTAATTTGTGTCTCTCTACAAGGACGCACTTCCAAATTGAATTTTTCTCTATCAGCATCAATGGCATCTAGTGTCTCCCTAACATCTTTTATCTTATGTCCTATCTTCAGATGAAACACAATCTGATTTGAGCTTGAGAAGAAAATACGTACCTTCTTAACCAAATTGTTCCCAGACATTGCTCTGTGCCGCAAAGCGTCAGTGCGAAACTTGTCCACCAAGTCATCAATAGCATAAAAAACATCTTCAAGATTTTCAAGCCAATCTTTCAGTTGATGGTTCTCCACTTGCTTCTCCTCAGCATCAAGAAGCACTGCTTGGATTCTGGAAGCTGTGTTCTTTAGCTTCAGAGTATGGTCATCCCATCAACAATTTTGGACAAAAACTCTATAAAGTATATTTTTTCAATGGCTTGTTTCGATTCTTCATTATTTGAATTGAAATTTTCGATTGATTCATCAAATTTTTTTTTGTAAATTCCGATATACTATAATAACAAATTATGCATATCTGAATCATAAATGATACAAATTTGAATAATAATTGCACTAATAAAATAAAAAACACTAATAAATTTCAAAACAATCACAAATTTAGCCTTGAATGAACTAAGAGCATCATATATCTAGATCTAGCTCTATAACATATATAAATATATTCAAGAGAGAAAATAAAAGGTGGACCTCTGCCATACAAATGGATTAATTGAAATAAAAATAAAAATGAGAAAAGGAAAAAAGAACACATACTGGACATAAGAGAGAGAAGGGAGATATCACAAAAATTAGAAGAAAAAGAAAATATGGATCCAACATGATTATTATTATTATTATTAAAAATGTAGTGATGATATCATCTATAATATATACCCTATGTTTGAAAATATCCTCATTTTAACATTTCTCGGGGAAAAAAATACATATATATATATAGGATAATACTTAATGTACCAACTTTTGTACCAAATTTTTAATACGCAACACATGTGGCATGTAATTTGTTACCACTCAATTTGTGATAATGTTTAATATATTTGTGGCAAGTTTTAACATACCAATTAGATAGTGATAACTTATATGCCATATGTGTTGGTATAAAAAATTTGTTATAAAACTTGGGATATATAGTATTATCCATATATATATATATCGTACTAACAATTACCAAAATAATTTTAACGCCTCAAGTCTTATATTGGGAATATCATAATTATTTAAGTGGGAGACATTTTGGGTAAGACTTAGCGGTGTTATATTTAATATCATATTCAACCTAGTGTATTACCTCTATGTGCCTTTTTTTTTTCCCCTCAAACGATAAACAATTTATTCATGGGGAAATTAGGCCTTGTATGATATTTTTAGAAAAAAAAATTTTTGAAACCTACGGTGGGCTGTGCTTTTTTGTAGATTTGGTATGGTTTTTATTAAAAAAGTACTAATTTTTAAAAAATATTTAGAACAATATCATTTTTTAAAATAGTAATTAGTAACCGGTAACCAGTTTTCAGTTAACTAGTAACCAAAAGTATTTATAACTGATAACTCGTAGTCAGTTTTCAGAAACTGGTAACTAGTAATCATTTTTAAAATGATATTTTTCTTAAAAAAAATTTAAAAAAAATATATTCTTCTAATAAAAACCGTATGGAAATAGGAAAGAAAACCTTACCTCCATATTTTTGTAATTCTTTGTGTTATTATAGGTAAAAGTATTAAAAACCTATGATAGCCACATCAGGAGCTACCTCCAAAGAGAAAAGGATACAATGAGGTTAAGTCTAAAGGCTTAGCTAGCCAAGGCATGGGCCGACTTGTTGCACTCTCTCGGAGTCCACACAACGTCTAGAGAACATAGAGACAGAAGTTCAAAAATAGAAAGACATTTGTGCATCAATTGCCAACTATGAACTCTGCATTTCTTCACCGCCATCATCCATTCTAGACAATCTGAAAATAAAAACATTATCGTTCCAATTCAGGTGTTTACAGGACTTGATTCCCAGCTCTATAGCGCACTTATGCCTCCAAAGGAGATGAGACATCAGTGCATATGTCTCCAAAGTCAGAATCTGGTTTTCACCTCCCCAAGCTACAGCTGTTGTAGTACCTCTTCTATTCTAAAACGCTGCATCCACATGAATTCTGACCTGACAGGGCCTCAGAGTTGGCCTCTGCAAAGAGACACCCTCAACGATCTCAGCTTGAGTGACATCTTTGTTCACCCGATTTTCGACACTTGCAAACTCTGTCACTATAAGATTCACCTGTAGTAGAGTCTCCCCAGGATCAACATTGCCACCATTGTGATAAACATGGTTTGTGGTATTCCACACTTTATCGCATAAGACAGTGGCAAATAGAGTAAACTTCTTTCTAGTTTCTTTATCACCATGTAGGAGATGTGGAGTCTGCAGGATTTCACTAGTTCTATTCCCGTCAGACATGGTAACGAGTTATAGCGCACTTGCCATTTGCTTCCGAACCAGATTAGTCTTGCAAAAGGACAGTGAAGGAAAAGATGAATAGTAGACCTTGGAAAATTGTCATAAGCCGTAATTGTGGTAAATATAGACCTTGTCCATAACAATTATACGTGACCTTTAGAACTTAGATCCCTAACAAGTACTCTAAGCATTAACCAAGGTAGTTTGTAGTGCCTAAAGTCTCACATAGGTTGTACATGGGAAGACTATAGGATTTATAAAGCCCTAAATCCAACATTGATTTGAGATCATAATTTTGATCCTCGAAAAATAACAAAAAAATTTCTTTGGGACTCACAATATTCCTAATAATGTCCAGACTTAATAGTTAGAATAATGCTATAGGGTACCAGTAGTGCCCCAGCACCAGAGTGATGTGTCAGTCTGTTACTGAATAATTATAATTATAATAAGTGGGGCCCATATAGGACCTAGTTTATTAATTAAATTATCCAGTGACAAACAGATATGTCACTGTGGTGCTGGACACCACTGGTGCCCCATAACATTGTTCTAATAGTTAACATTGACTAAACTATGTTTTTATCTTGGTGAGCAATCTAATTATAAACCATGGGTCAAAATTAAAGTAAACAGTTTAATTGATGGTCAGAAAATGTAACATTTGAAAATTCAATTGAAAAATTGACGTAAAAACAAAATTCAAGGCTCCTTCAAAAAAAAAATTTCAGGGCCAGAAATTGTGCTTAGTAAGAAGTTTGGTGTTTTTGTTGTTTAATCTTTTGGGTAACTAATCATTTTTTGTTCTTCTAAGGACAAGTGGAAAACTGGCATTTTCAGTATTTAAATTCCATTTTAAAAAAAAATTCCATAGTTTATAGTTTGAATGATTTGTAAAAGAGATTACATTCTCTTTTTTGCAAAAAATATAATTCCGGTCATATCGCCCTTTTTTTTTTCCCCCTTTTTTCCCCCCTCTTTTAGAAAGTTTTGTATTATTCTAAGGAAAACTGGCATTTTCGGTATTTCAGAAACAAATTCGGCCAATAGGATACAGTTTGTATGATTTGTAAAAGAGATAACATTATTTTTATCGTAAAATATAATTCCGGTCATATCGTCTTATTCTTTCCTTAGACAATAGTTGTAGTATCGTCATATAGTCAACGATGGCAGATACAACAGTCATAAGTCTCGACTCTTCTTTTTTCTTCCTCTTTCATTTTTTGGGGTCAAAATATTAATATAAATGCTTGCACGCTATCATGATTCTCAAGATTTGGCGTCTAAATAGGTGCATGTGATCTGCTGGAGCAGTTTGACTGTTGGGTTTCACTCTTATCAACCCAATTCGCGGGAACACTTTGACTTTCACACTGCTAATTCCTAAACAAATCAATATCACTAAAAATCAAATAATTTAATCTAATATTATTATACATAATAAATGATGTATTTCCAGGATTCTAACCATTAGAATTTAGAAGCTCAATTCCAAAGCTTTCCCATCTTTTGTTTTGATAGTCGAACAATGGCTAGATGGTTCACTCAAATCCCTTTGCTTCTTCTTCTTCTTCTTCTTCTTCTTCTTCTTCTTCACTTGGCTCAGTACTTGGGAGTTGGAGAAGCAAGAACCAGATGCATACAATCCGAGAGAGAGGCACTCCTCCATTTCAAAAGAAATCTTCGCCATGATGTTGAGAATCAGACTCTTCTTTCTTCTTGGGGAGGCGGAGAAGCGAAAACAGAGTGCTGTCAATGGGACGGAATCCGGTGTTCCGATACATCAGGCCACGTCGTCATGCTCGATCTTTCTCCTTGGACATCGAACGACGTCATAGGTTCATGGTCTCTGAGAGGTAACGTCAGTTCTTCCTTGCTTGGAGTGCGGTATTTGAATTATTTGGATCCGAGTTTTATGGATTTGAGCGAAGCTAATGACTGGATTCAATTAGTTTATCAGCTTCCTTGCCCGAAAAACTTGTTGTTGCCCGACTGTAATCTTCCGGAGTTCAATTCAGCGTCTCTTTCGCGTGTTAGTTCTTCCAAATCTCTTTCGGTTCTGGATCTTTCCGGAAACAATCTTCCTTCTGTTTCTGTTTATCCATGGCTGTTCAAATACAATCATAGTTTAGCTGATCTAAACCTATCTTCTAACAAGTTAGGAGATTCTACGAAAACTCTAGAAGATTTCGGAGAAATGAGTGCTCTCAAGTCCCTTCGTCTCAGGAATAATCGGTTCCGAGGTTCAATTCCTGAGGCATTTGGGAATATGCCGCTTGTGTATCTTGATCTGGGGTATAATATGATTGAACGCGAAATTCCAAAATCATTATGGAGTATCTGTTCATTACAAACATTAGATTTGTCTAAAAACAATCTTAGTGGTGAACTTCCAGAATTCGTTCAATCTCCATCTGTTTGCGCAAATTATTCTCTGGAATATTTAGATATAAGTTCAAACAAAGTCAGAGGATCAATGCCTAATCTCGCGTTGTTTCCATCTTTGACTAATTTATTGCTTTCCTCTAATCAGCTAGATGGAACTGTATCTGAAAGTATTGGGCAATTGTCACAGTTGAGGATTTTGAATATTTCCGGGAATTCTTTGAAGGGTGTAATTTCTGAGGCTCATTTCTTAAAACTTTCCAAGTTATTTACCTTGGATTTGTCCTTTAACCCGGATTTGGATGTCAATATCAGTTCTGATTGGGTTACTACTTTTGAATTAAATCAGATAAGACTTAGTGCTTGCAAAGTAGGTCCTCAGTTCCCTCAGTGGCTTAAAACTCTAAGGAAGAATCGGTTCCAACTTGACATGTCCAATTCCGGAATTTCAGATTCCATTCCAGATTGGTTTTGGGATCTCTGTTTGGTATGCGTTAGTATGAATCTTGCTAATAACAAATTAAGCGGAACGATTCCAAAGTCTTCTACAAGATTTGTGGATTACCCTGAGATAGATTTGAGTTCAAACGATTTAGAAGGTTCAATATCTCCTTTCTTATTAGAAGTGGCTGCACTAGACGTTTCGAAAAATAGATTCTCAAACCTAGATAATCTATGTCATGTCAACAATGGTTCTCACTTGAGCTTTCTTGATTTGTCACACAATGAATTGGTGGGGGAGCTACCTGATTGTTGGTTAAATTTCGAGAACTTGGAGATTCTTGTTTTGGCAAATAATAAGCTATCGGGGAAAATTCCTACATCCATTGGCTCCTTAACTAAGCTTACAACATTGCATTTAAGCAATAATAGTTTGAGCGCAGAATTTGTTAGAAAATAAACTTATTTGTGACCCATTGGGCCATAGATAAGTGGTTTAGTTATTTGGGCTTGTGTTGTGAGTTGGGCTTGTATTTGGTGTGTGTATCTAATAGCCCATAGTTTAATATCCTAGTTTCTAGAGTATTCTTGTATTTCCTAGTTTATTCTTGTATTTGCTAGATTGTATAATTAATTAATTAGGTGGTTGGAGGTTACATAGAGCATCTAGAATCGTCCTTGGAGTAGTATAAATAGTGTGCTCCTCCCCCCATTTTGTATCAAGCCAAATAGAAACAATTCAAGTAGTAATACAAGTTCTTCTCTTCTACCAAATTTCTCTCTAGTTTCTCCCTTAGCCTTTTTAGCCTCTCTAGCCTTTCTAGCCTTAAAAATCTCCTATTTCTAATAAAGTGGCATCAGAGCGAGGCTCTGAGTTCTCTTGAAATTCTAAGTATGCTCTGTGGTTGCAGCTTTGACTGATCTTCCACATCAAAAAAGAATTCTTGAGATTGAGAGTATTAGCCATTTGTTCCAAATATACCACTATTATATATCAAATCGAAGAGCTCGACGTGACAAACACGCTGCCGCAAAAATCAGCCCAAACAGAGTCCGAACGAGTCTGTACGAGTCGTCGGAAGTTTGCTGCCACAAACTGAGTTAACTCACCGAGTTGAGCCGAGTCAGAGCCGTTTGACCGAGCTATTGACCAAGCTATCAGAGCTGTTTGACCACGCCATTGACTAAGCTGTTGGAGCCGTTAACCGCGCCGTTGACTAGATTGTTGACCAGTGTTGACCGCTGACCAAGTGGTTGACTTTGACCATTGACTTTGACAAAGTTGATATAGTAGTCAATCTTAAGGTTTTTCGACGTTCCAGATCTATCGGTGTAGTCGAAATTTCCAAAAGCTCACTCCATTAAGAGTTATGGCTACCGACAGTTTAGCATCTCGTCAAGTTCCACCACTCCATGGCAACAACTTTGATAATTGGACTATCAAAATGAAAGTTCTCCTTGGTGCACATGATGTCTGGGATATAGTAGAGAAAGGCTACGAAGAGCCAAGAGATGAGGCGATACTATCTGCAACATAGAGGGATAGTTTAAAAGACTCAAGAAAGAGAGACAAAAAGGCTCTCTTCCTCATCTACCAAGCCTTAGATGACGATGGGTTTGAGAAAATCTCAAGTGCGACCTCCGCCAAGGAAGCATGGGAGAAACTTCAAATTTCATACAAGGGAGAAGAAAAAGTTAAAAAAGTACGCCTTCAAACTCTAAGAGGAGAGTTTGATTTGTAGCACATAACAGAGACTGAGTCAGTTTCCGACTATTTTTCTAGAGTTCTAACCATTTCCAATCAAATGAAAAGAAATTGTGAGAAACTAGAAAATGTTACGATCATAGAAAAGATTCTTCGATCGTTAGATCCAAAATTCGAGAATATTGTTACTGTCGTTGAAGAAACAAAAGATTTAGGAGCTATGACGATAGAACAACTCCTGGGTTCCTTGCAAGCCCGCAAAGAAAAGAAAAAGAAGATGCAAAATTTCAATGAGCAGCTCCTCAAGGCTCAACTCCAAGAGAAAGAAGAAGACTTCGGCAATGGAAGAGGACGTGGAAGAGGTCATGGCCAAGAAAGAGGTCGCGGACGTGGAAGAGGAGGAAGAGGATGCTTCAATAAATTATGAAAATAAAGATAGAAAAGAAAGTTCAACAAGAGGTCATGGAAGAGGTATCCCACGGCGTTGGCATGACAAGTCCCAAATCAGGTGTCACAACTATCTGAGATATGGTCATTACGCTTCCGAATGCAGAGCTCCAAAGAAGGTGCAAGAGAGAGCCAACTATGCCGATGATAAAAGACAAGAGGAAGATCTGTTGTTGTTAGCATATAAAGAGACTAATGGGTGCCAAGAAAATACATGGTACCTTGACAGTGGTGTAAGCAATCATATGTGTGGAAGAAGGGATATGTTCGTAGAGTTTGACGAGTCAGTGACTAGGAATGTTTCATTTGGAGATGACTCCAAGGCAGCAGTAAAGGGCAAAGGTAAAATTATCATACACTTAAGAAATGGAGAACATCAATTTATTCCAAACGTTTACTACGTGCCTAACATGAAGAGTAATATCTTGAATCTTGGCCAACTCTTAGAAAAAGGCTATGATATTCACATGAAAGAAAATGGTCTTTCTTTAAGAGACAATAGAAACAAGTTAATCATCAAAGTACCAATGACAAGAAATAGAATGTTTTTGTTACACATTCAAAATGACGTGGCAAAGTGTCTAAAGGCTTGCTACAAAGATTCATCATGACCTTGGTACCTAAGGTTTGGACATCTCAATTTTTGCGGTCTAGAATTATTAGCAAAAAAAGGGATGGTTCGAGGTTTACCCTTCATCAGTCAACCAAACCAATTATGTGAAGGATGCTTGTTGGGAAAGCAATTCAGAAGAAGTTTTCCAAGAGAATCAAGTTCTCGAGCCCATAAACCGCTTGAGCTCATACATACCGACGTGTGTGGTCCAATAAGACCAAACTCTCTCTGCAAGAGTAACTACTTTCTCCTCTTTTTCGATGATTTCTCAAGAAAGACTTGGGTATATTTCTTGAAGGAGAAATCAGAAGTGTTTGAAAAATTCAAGAAGTTCAAGGCACTTGTTGAAAAGGAAAGTGGCCGAAGTATCAAGGCAATGAGATCTGATAGAGGAGGAGAATTCACATCCTACGAGTTTCAGAAGTATTGTGAAGACAATGGCATCCGCCGTTCTTTAACAGTACCAAGATCTCCTCAACAAAATGGTGTCACAGAAAGGAATAATAGAACAATCCTTGACATCGCCAGAAGCATGCTCAAGAGCAAAGGAATGCCGAAGAAGTTTTGGGCTGAAGCTCTAGCTTCTGCAGTTTACCTGTCAAATCGCTCTCCAATAAGAAGCGTATGGGGAAAGACGCCACAAGAAGCTTGGAGCGGAAGAAAGCCTGGAATCTCTCACCTAAGAGTGTTTGGAAGTATAACTTATGCTCACGTGCCCGATGAAAAGCGAACGAAGCTTGACGATAAAAGTGAAAAGTTTATCTTCATCGGCTATGACTCTTACTCAAAAGGCTACAAGCTCTATAAACCAAGCAATGGCAAGACTATTATTAGTCGCGATGTGGAGTTTGACGAAGAGAGCACCTGGGAATGGCACACACAAGAAGGAAATTATGACTTTTTACCATACATTGAAGAAGAAAGCGAGCAACGAAGAGTAGAGCAAGTAAGAGAAGAACTGCAAGAGCCTGTTACCCCACCTACTTCACCAATGGCAAGCACTCATCAAGAAACAACACTAGGATCATCTTCAAGCAGCAATTCAAGTGAAAGGATACCAAGATTAAGGAGCTTACAAGAGATATATGAGGTGACTGAGAATCAAAATGACTTGACTCCCTTTTGCCTCCTTACTGATTGTGAACCATTAAACTTTGAAGAAGCTGTTCAAAGTAAAAAGTGGCGAGATGCGATGGATGAAGAAATAAAGGCCATCACAAAGAATGATACATGGGAGCTTGCTACACTTCCAAAGGAGCACAAAGTAATCGGCGTGAAATGGGTTTACAAGGCTAAGAAGAATGCTAAAGGAGAAGTGGAGAGATATAAGGTAAGATTGGTCGCAAAAGGATATAGCCAAAGACCCGGCATAGACCATAATTAGGTATTTACTCCTGTCGCCCGTCTAGAAACGGTACGATTAATCATCTCATTGGCTGCTCAAAATAAATAGAAAATTCATCAAATGGACGTCAAGTCCGCTTACTTAAATGGAGTCCTTGAAGAAGAAGTCTATATAGAGCAACCATCTGGATATGAGATTAAGGGACAAGAAGATAAGGTTTTGAAGTTGAAGAAGGCCCTTTACGGGTTAAAGCAGGCACCGAGAGCATGGAATAGCCGCATCGACAAGTACTTCCAAGATAACAACTTCATTAAATGTCCTCATGAGCATGCATTGTACATCAAAGTAAAAGATGGAGATATCTTGATCGTGTACCTCTATGTCGATGGTTTGATCTTCACGGGGAGTAATCCATCCATGTTCGAAGAATTTAAGAAAGCAATGACAAAGGAGTTCGAGATGATTGACATCGGACTTATGTGTTACTATCTTGGCATAGAAGTGAAGCAAGAAGAAGATGGAATTTTCATTTCACAAGAAGGTTATGCCAAAGAGATCATTAAGAAGTTCAAAATGAATGACTGCAAAGCTGTCAATACACTGATCGAATGTGGAGTCAAACTATCAAAGCACGACGAAAGAGAAAAGGTGGATCCAACACTCTACAAGAGCTTAGTTGGAAGTTTGTGCTACCTGACTTGCACAAGACCTGACATTCTCTATGTTGTAGGCCTGGTCAGTCGTTACATGGAATCTCCAACAACCACTTAATTGAAAGTTGCCAAGAGAATTCTTCGATATATTAAAGGTACAACTAACTTTGGCTTACGATATTCATCATCTAATAACTATAAACTTGTGGTTTATAGTGATAGTGATTGGAGTGGAGACGTAGATGATCGAAAGAGTACAAGTGGCTTTACATTCTTCATGGAAGACACTGCTTTCACCTGGATGTCTAAGAAGCAACCAATCATCACACTTTCAAGCTATGAAGCAGAGCATGTTGCAGCTACATCATGTGTCTGTCATGCAATTTGGCTAAGAAACTTATTGAAGGAACTATACATTCCGCAGAATGAACCTACTGAGATCTGTATTGACAATAAATCAGCAATTGCTTTGGCAAAGAATCCTGTCTTCCATGACAGAAGCAAGCACATCGAAACTCGCTACCATTACATAAGAGAATGTGTTGCAAAAAAGGATGTGCAACTGAAGTATGTGAAGACTCAAGACCAAGTGGCAGATATTTTCACCAAGCCACTCAAGCATGAAGATTTTCTCAAGCTAAGAAAACTACTAGGTGTCACAAATCAAGTTTAAGGGGGGGTGTTAGAAAATAAACTTATTTATGACCCATTGGGCCAGAGATAAGTAGTTTAGTTATTTGGGCTTGTATTGTGAGTTGGGCTTGTGTTTGGTGTGTGTGTGTATCGAATAGCCCATAGTTTAATATCCTAGTTTCTAGAGTATTCTTGTATTTGCTAGTTTACTCTTGTATTTGCTAGATTGTATAATTAATTAATTAGGTGGTTGGAGGTTACATGGAGCATCTAGAATCATTCTTGGAGTAGTATAAATAGAGTGCTCTTCCCCCCATTTTGTATCAAGCCAAATAGAAACAATTCAAGTAGTAATACAAGTTCTTCTGTTCCACCAAATTTCTCTCTAGTTTCTCCCTTAGCCTTTTTAGCCTCTCTAGCCTTTCTAGCCTTAAAAATCTCCTATTTCCAACAGAATTGCCAGCATCCTTGAAGAACTGCAAAGATTTGATGGTTTTTGATGTGGAAGACAATAAATTATCCGGACCAATACCAGCATGGATACAGCAAAGACCATCAAATCTTTTGATTCTTAGCCTAAGATCCAATCACTTTTACGGGATCATACCCTCGCAGGATCGTCTTAGTCTATTGGACTTGTCAAACAATAATCTATCTGGTAAAATTCCAAGAAGTACGAACTTCAAAGCTTTAATGCCAGTTCATATATGGGGAATCTTGGTCTTTGTGGTGCTCCACTCCCAAAACTCTGTCCAGGAGAAGAACCAACTAGATCAATGGGAGCCGAAGCTGCTGGCACCCAAGATGAACAAGACAGGTTTATAACCCAAGGATTCTACGTCAGCATTGGACTCGGCTTTGTAACTGGATTTTAGGGAGTTTTCGGCACATCTCGATTTAGAGATATTCAAGTATAAAGTTCCTGAATAATGTGAGAGAGTGGATTTTGGTCAAGGCTGCAATGCATATAAGGCGAAGCTAACGAGGATGATCTAAAGGTAATCGGTAATTACTGTTCTAAATATTCAAGTCAACGTTATTTCTTCTTCTTCTTTTTTTTTTTTTTTGTTGCAGGTCTTTAATTTTCCAAATTAATAGGTATTTTTTGTGTTAATTAATATTTAGGCTTTTGGAAATCTCAGACAGAGTATGCTTCCCTTGGAATGAAGAGTGCGCAATCATACAGTGCATACAACTCCGCGTAACATCTAGAACATGTGCTATCCTTCAGAAGAATAACATATTATAGAATTATCTTCACAAGTTACCTGTGGTCAATTATTTATGAGAGACCTGGAATTTTTCTTTCTAGATACTTTTAACGAGTGTATGATAAAGAAATATCTTTACTGCTCTTTCTTCAAACAAAGAGATATCCTTCAGGACTTAGGGGAGGTAATCATTTCTTCTCCATGTGTCTGGATCAAAATAATGGCGTTTCTTTAAATAACAGTGGCGAATTCTTTTTCTCTCACCGGAAATATAAACTTCATATAACTTTTAAAAAAAGCTAGGACGGCCACTCTTCTATTTCAATAACTAACATGTCATTATGATGTATAATTTAAAATGTGAGATTTTGCAGTATAGTCCACATGTCAAGTAAGAGATCAACGCCATGCATGGAGATGCCATTTTTTGATAACTCAATACTTCCTTTTTTGATGTTTTTAGTGACACAGCGGATTGCTAGACTTTGCTCTAACTTGCGTTCTCACAATGAAAAGAGAAATAAGTAAAATTCTAAAAGAGAATTTAGAAGAGAAAACTAAGATTTGATTGAAGATTAGATGATTACAACTCTTACTAATGAAGGCGCAAGTCTAAGATTAATCTAAACCATCCAATAAAATAATTCTAATAAATTTACAACCATACACCTAGTGTTGGGATATTATGCCCTAAAAAGCAGATTTCCAATTTTATCTTTTTAATATAAACAACTTTCTCTTATATGCAATTATGATATTTGCTAGATTAAACTGTCTCAGTTGAATAGTTTATTTATCTGAAAAAGATTCCATGACTTTATTTGTGTATAAAGAAACAAACATGATTAAGTGTTAATTATAAGGAGACTTGTTTCTTTATCTAAGTCTAAATTAACTAATTCACAATCTGTAAATAAAGATGGGATATTTTATTTACTAAATGTTGTAGTGTTTGTTTATCTTAACGGGAATGATATGTCTCAAATCATTGAAGTGTCTAACTTCCGATAGAAACACTAGTACAACATAAATAATTTATGTGTATTGAATTAGACCAAGGAATGTAAAGAATTAAAGTGCCGTAACTCAATTCTTATATTACCACAGACTAGCTTTTAGCATGTAGATCTTAATGCTTGATGTTTGACTGGACTTACTTTCATGGGTTATAGCTTTTTGATTTGTTAAAAGACTAGTCTCTATGAAATTAGAGGCAAACTCTGACGTATTGAAAGTTATGGCTTATGAATTAATGGGAACACCAAATAGTTAAGGACACTATACATTAATGCTACTTTAAGGTCTTTCAAGATTCATTGAATAATTAAATCTAAGATCTTAATATTCACCTTGTGAATTGGTTGATAATTTTGTCTAAATAGCCATTGAGAACAAAATTATCAGCAGTATTATTCCTTGATAGAAAGATAGTAACTTAAAAGTAAATATGTATTGGAGGGGTATTACGGTAATTTCACCTATCCAGCTACGGCATTATATAGGGATTCTATATGTGGTATAGAATATGCTAGATAGATCGGTTAATCAAGGATAGTTGATTTAATATCTATAAAAGGCATGGCGTTTAATCTAAGAGTTCAGTAATGGACCTTTAGTGGAGTGTCCCCTTTACTAATAGTATTTATATAAATACCATAATAGAGTTATTATGTATTTATCATACTATTGGAGCCTAGATTATTTGGATCCATTAGGTCCCTTGTCTAGCTCAATAAAGCTCATTAATTGGTTATTGATATTTGTGAAATTAATTTCATGAAACTGTATAAAATAATGATTCTTCACAGAAGTTGGTATTTTTATAAATAAGTTACATGGGTTGGACAGATTTATAAAAATACACCCAAAGCCTAAATTAGAGAACAAGCCCAATCCTAGTTGGACTGGGATTAGCAGTTTTGGGCCCCATATATATAAGATATATGAGAGAAAAAACTACACAGTAACATATTAGTGCTACATGAAACAGATGGAAAGGGAGAGAGTGAATTTCGGCCAAGGCTAAGAAAGAAAGGACAGAAAAAGTTTCCTACAACCTCACAGTCTCATCTCACGTCCCGGTGTTCCAAAAGATCAAGAAGGTATTCTTGATCGTTCTCCAACGTAGGATTTAACTTGGTACCCACTCGCCTTATCAACTAAGAGCAGGAGCATAGACAAGAAGATCTAGGGTTGGAGATTTGATCACCATCAACAAGGATATCACCATCAACAAGGATATCAAGGAGGAGTACGCTACAAGAGGCAAACTCTAATCTCATCTCTAAGGTTTATGCATCTAGATTTGATTTATGTTATACATGATCCTGTATATTATATATGCATGTTCTATGGTTATGAAAACTGTTTTCATGTAAAAATTTTAAAACCTAAATCCGCTATTTTTCCGCTGCGTTCATGATATGATTATGTATTTTTCCATAGTTTGTATGCATGTATAATTTTTCCTAAGTATTAGGCAATTCCAGCACCTAGCATCTACCAACCAAACACACTTCAAATAAAGAAATTGTTCACCTAACATACTTCAAAGAAAAAAATTATTCACCTAACACTCTTCAAATAAATAGGTCTACAATACCTAACACAAAAGCATTCTATCAACTAATGGAATGTTCTTTAGATTGGGTTTTAGAATTTTGGGCTTTAGCTTTGGATCATAGTTATATGGGTTGTGGGCTGCTGGTTGTGGGCTGTTGCATCAGTTTGTGGGCTCTTGTATCAATTCTCCCCCCTTAAAAAAACTCGCCCTCGAGTTGCTCAAGTTATGACTTCTGGTCCATGGTGCTCGTACAGATCTTGAACACTGAAGGTCTTAGAAATTGTGTAACTATCTGGTAGATCAATGATATATGCATTATCATTAATCTTTTGAATGATGCGAAATGGGCCAATTTTCTTCTGCCTGAGTTTATTGTATTCCTCTGCTGAAAGTGTTTCTTTTCATAAATGAACCATTACAAAATCATCCTCTTTGAATGACTTGAATCTTCTATGCTTTTTAGCATTAGCCTTATATTTTGCAATAGACTATTCTAACTTTCTTTTGACTTCTTCGTAGATGTGGATAGCCTTACTAATCAAATAACCGGCAATGATACTTATCCCTGGAAGTTTTGATAAAGATACCAAGTCGAGAGTATACAACGGGGGACTAATATAAATAATTTCAAATGGAGATTTACCACTGGAACGATTTGGCACATTGTTGTAGGTAAACTCAGCTTGCAGTAGGACATTCTCCTATTGTCTGGGGCTTTCTTTAATCAAGCACCATAAATTGTTATCCAGCGTGCAATTGGTGACTTCAGTTTACCCATCTGTTTGGGGATGACTAGTGCTACTAAACTATAATATGGTATCAAGTCTCTTCCATAAAGTGCATAAAAAATGACTGAGGAATTTACTATCACGATCAGAGACTATTGTTTTTGGTAACCCATAGAGACGAACAATCTCTCGAAAGAATAACTGAGCAATATAGGTAGCATCTGAAGTTTTCTTGCAAGGAATAAAATGAGCCATCTTTGAAAAATGATTTACCACAACAAAGATAGAATCCGATCCTTTTTTTGTTCACGGTAGTCCCAAAATGAAGTCCATGGACAAATCTTCCCAAGGAGCGTCAGGAATAGGAAGTGGCATGTACAACCCAATGTTTTGAGCTTATCCTTTTGCAGTCTGGCATATATAACAATGGTTGAAAAATTTCTCGTCATCACGCTTAAGATGTGGCCAAAAGTATCGAGCTTCCACTAATGAAATAGTTTTGTCTCGCCTCATATGTCTTCTTAACCCCTTTGCGTGTAGCTCCTGAATGATGTGTTCTCTGAGAGATCCTCGTGAAATACATAAATGATTTTCAAAGAATAGAAAACCATCATGTATTTGATGTTTATTTGCAACTCTACAAATGCACTTCTGCCATTCTTCCTTGAAATATTTATCATCTGAGTATAATTCTTTCAAATAATCAAAACCGATTATTTCATTTTGAATAGGAGTTAGCAACATAACTCGGCGACTCAGTGCACCAGCCACCTTGTTTAATTGTCTTGACTTATGCCTGAGAGAGAAAGTAAACTTGTGGATGTAGGCAATCCATCTAGCATGCATTCGATTTGGTTTGGAAGAGTTGTTAAGGTACTTAAGAGCTTGATGATCCGTATTGAGGATGAATTCCATCTGCACTATTATAGCTCCCATTGTTGCAATGTGTGAACAAACGCATATAATTCTTGTTCGTACATTGACCACTTCTTTTTGGATTCGCTGAGCTTTTCACTAAAGAAAGCTATTGGCTTCATGTCTTGGGATAGAGCAGCTCCAACTCCTACCCCAGAAGCATCACAGTCGACTTCGAAAATTTTGTCAAAGTCAAGAAGTGCAAGGACGGGTGCACTTGTAAGTTTTTCCTTTAAGACAGCAAAACTCTGTTCCGCTTCTTTCGTACAGAGGAATTACTTCTACTTCAAAAATTCGGTAAGCAATGTGGCTATAGTGCTAAAGTTTCTCACAAACCGTCTATAGAACATTGCGAGACCATGAAAACTCCGAACTTCTGTAATGGTCTTTGGTGTTGGCCATTCTCAGATAGCTTTTACCTTATCTTAATCAACTTTGATTTCGTCAGAACTTACAACAAAGCCTAAGAAGACTAAGTTATCAGTCATAAAACTAAATTTCTTCAGGTTAACATACAACTGATTCTCACGAAGTGCATTAAAAACTTTGGTCAAGTGTTGTAGATGTTCCTCCTCATTCTGATTATAGACCAAAATGTCATCAAAATAAACGACAACAAATCTTCCAATGAAAGTGCTCAGGGTATTGGATAGACCAAACGGCATAACTAACTACTTGTACAGTCATTCATGTGTTTTGAATGTAGTCTTTCATTCATTTCCAAGACGAATACGAATCTGATAGTATCCGTTCTGTAGATCAATCTTGGAAAAGAGTTTTGATCCTCCCAATTTATCAAGCATGTCATCCAATCGTGGGATAGGAAATCGGTATCATACTGTAATCTTGTTGATGACCCGACTATTAACACACATGCTCCTACTTTTGTCTTTCTTCAGTGTTAGGAGTGCATGTACAGCTATGAGGCTCATACTTTCTCTAATCATCCCTTTCTTAAAGAGGCATTGGACTTGTGTTTGCAGGATCTCATACTCCTTAGGACTCATGCGGTAGTGTGGCAGACTCGGTAAGCTTGCTCCGGGAAGAAGATCGATATGGTGTTGAATATTTCGTAGGGGTGGCAAAGCAGTAGGTAACTCCTCAAAAACAATGTCTTCAAATTCCGACAATAATGTTTGAACTTGTACTGAAATATTGGTAGGCATATATGCCTATTTAGTACAAAAAAAAGGTTGGTCCTTGTAGAGGTTATTTGGTTATTTTGTAGCCTCATAGGAGCAAGAGTAATCTTCATATTATCCTTGTGGAAGCTATATGTGTGTAACGCTCCCTAGTTTAACCATATTGTCATATACAGCTAAACTAGGAAGTGTTATTCTTTCTTAAACCATATCTTTAGTTTTGATAAAAAGGTGGGCAATTTTGAACTTTCTAAAACCTTTAAACAAAAGTAACTACATGGTATTACTTGTTAACAGTGTCTTTACAAATGTACAATCAAAAGAGGTTTTCACCAGTCTATTTTGCCATCAGCAGTAGTATTTACATTACACTAAAATATCACAAAATAAAAACGTCGCCCACGGGTCAAGCTCATCTACATCTATATGATCATGGCGACAAAAGGCAAACCAGGCAACCAGCTAGTCAACACCAAAATGTGTTTCATTATCTGCATCACAAGACTAAAATGAGCAGCTCAGTAAGTAAAACTATGCATGCTTATGTATGCTTCAAAATCTCATAAAGTTCCCATTGTACCCTTTTCTTTCTTAAACATTTGAGTCCATATATTTTCCTTAAAAATTATTCATAGTTGGGCCCCTTAGCACACTGCTAGTCCCATAAGTCGATAGGCCGTGATAACATTGGGCAGAAACTCTGGCCAAGAGTAAAAATAAGGTGCGACCGTCGTGTGAGGTTTTTGAAAACTCCTTCTCTCATCAAAGGGGCATTTCACACCGCGCTAATATTGTCCCGCTTCAACGAGACACATCATAAGATCCGCAAGTCCCACTTCAACGGGAGAGTCTGCATCAACAGACTTACCTACCCAGCTCCGACAAACCAGCAATTATACTTAAAACTTATCTTATAAAAATAGTACAATGGTACTTACTTTCAAATATCTTGTAATAAAATTCTCAATTTGGATGCAAGAGGTGCCATGCACATGCCATTTTATAACTTTCAAGAATAAGTAAGTTTCACATAATGACATCTTCCACGTAGTTCTTGTGATGCAGTTGTAAGTCTTTACTTACCTGTTGTCCTGAATAGAACTTGATAGTGGAAAGGGTCAATATCCCCTAGAGATTGGTGTGCCAATCACCTGTCATGAAATTCTTTTATTCTAGATGCACATTTTTCTAAAATGAATGAACTAAGATACTTGGACAAGACCGAAATAACTACTTTCACCAAATTAGGAAACTTAATCTTAAATTGACTCAGAAGTGTATAAATCACTTAAGGTACTTGATAGTCAATAACTAGCATTGAAAAACTATTTAAAAGTACTAAAATATGAATACTATTTCATTAGCACAAAAATGACCCGAAATGGCACATAATCCTGTAAAACTAGTCCAATTGCCTCTAAATAGTGCCATTTCCTTTTAAAAATATTTGGACAGCATCTCCCCTAATTCTAGGACATTTCCATATGATTTTAAACCTGCAATAACAATTAACAATCCAATTCCCACATATACACATCAAAGAGGATCACTTAGAACAATTTAAGTGCACTTGAACTCTTTTTCGGTTTAAACAAGTTTAAAATTACTTTTATACTTGTATCTCAATAGAAACAGCCACCAAATGAGTGTAATAAATAATAGGACCCATAAAATATACACTCCAAGTTTAAAAAATCAGATTACAAATAGAAAAACATAATCTACCATACATGAAAACACTTAAATCTATAACTAGCACACTTTAGGGCTTTAGGTTTAAATTTAATCCTCCACTTAAATTTTATGTTTCTAGCAATATGTAAGGTTCCTAGGACCATTATTCATCAAACAATAACCTTGGTTTAAGAGCTGAAACAAGAGAAATTAACTATAACTTCAAAATCCTACATAATGCTCACCATGACTAGTTTGAGTTTTTATTGAAGCTCTTGCCTTCTACCTCCACCAAATTGATTTACAAGGCTTTAAAACTGATTTTAGGACTCAAGAGAACCTAGAGGAACCATTATTTAATTGAGAGCAAGTGGTGAATTGAAATTAGAAAACAAAACATAGGAAGAAGAATTAGTAGAACTACGTTGACTAGTTTTGATCTATCTTACTTTCTAGAGCTCCAACTTGAGTTCTACCACTTGGAAACCCTTGGAAATGATTAAGGGAAGAAGTTGAGAGAAGTGTAGGAAGGTGTTGGAGAGGCTCAGGTCGTGGCTGGAGAGAAAGGGGAAAGAAATGACCAGACTTGGTCCAAAAGTGATACTTAATGACTAAGAAATGGCAATACTTAAATTCTAAGGGGTATTTTGGGTATTTTGCTCCTTACTTTCCATGTGTCAAGCTCTAAAACATCCTTAGCATACTCACCACGTTGCTGGTCAGTCCCATACACCCAAGTGTAGCCAAAGTTGGTGAAACCTATCTTAGGAAGTGAAAACTAGTCATACTTTGACTTATGATCCCATATGGCCAATCTTATTGTAAATTGGTGGAATCTAGCCCTATAACCAATCATTAAATATAAAAATAAGTCAATTAGACTCCAATTAATAATATAAGCAAAGTATCAATGCCTAATTATTAGAATGCACAAAGATGACATTACGCGATTAAGCTTAATCTAAGCTAGCTTAGTGCAACTAAATACCAATTCAGTACAGTGACTGCCACCTCGTACTTATCTGGGGCCGACAAATAAAATGCTATAAATGAGTCCTAGACATTGAATTAAGCCTATTTGACGTGTTAAACAGACAGTGAATTCGGCTCCGAAGTGTGTGAAAACTGTATTTTACCGAAAAATTACTATTTGACCAAGTTATCAACAAGCATGATCTTAATGCATGTGCATATAGTATTGCTTTCTTAATTATATTCTTTGTTTTTTTAGCACACTGAACTCTCTCTTTCTGAGGGTATTGAGCCTTTACACTGCATTAGGACACTTCGAGAATCATTAGTGTAATAACATGTATGTAAATGCATATAACATAATGAACGAGCATGTTACTATGAAAATGGTACTAATGACTTCTAGATGCCTAATATGCCTAATATGCAATTAGAATATATTTATTATTGGCTTAGTATGCATGTGAGAATCTCGGGCACTACAATGTGTTAGCTTTGCCATTATGCATGGTGTTTAAATCGAACTGCCAAGATCGACCAAGCAACATATGACAAGCATCCATATCAGTAACATCACATAATACCTCACCTTTGTATTTACTGATGGAGAAAGGAACTCGACATTGTTCTGTCACCTTTATTTCACAGACGTCCTTCATCCAACCAATACGATACAGGGCAGTATATGGTTGGGTTAGTAATTGTAACTTGTTTACCATAGTCTTGGATACTATGTTCTTACTACTCCTACTATCAATGATAAGATCACACACTCATTGTTCAACCGTACAGCAGTCTTGAAGATTTTATGTCGTCGCATGTCTTTTTCCTTCTTTGATGTACATATCAATCATCTTATCACCAAGGAAATACCTTCATCTCCACAAATGACTTCCTCCAGTTTTGCTTCATCGACTTACTCCTCATTCTCGAAATACGTCTCATCCCCTTTGATGTCTTCATCATGTATAGTTAGATTGACGAGTCTGTTCTGGTGACATTAATTTGAATAGTGGCTTGTTTGTCCACAACGATAACATTTGTTACCTCTCGGAACTGCATAAGGGTTATTAGTATTATTGTTGGCTATTTCCCTTTGAGGTAGAGTGGTTGGTTGGTTGTGAGGAGGAGTTGGTCTTCGTGCTTCATCGTGTGGTCTTGCTATGGCCTTCCCTTTGCTCAAATCAAATCTTTGTGGTGGTGTAGAGGATTGTGAAGTTGTTGGATTACGATTTGTCCTTTTTGTTGAGCTGAGTTTCAATTTTCAAAGTGAGTTAAATTGTGCTAGACAAAGTATTATGAGATTATTTGAATGCCTCGTCTTGTATGTTTGCATGAAGTCCATCAATGAATCTAGAAATCTTTTGACTTTCGGATTCGCGAATGTCTACTCAGGTAGCTAGTCTACAAAACTCGGTTATATACTCTTGTATTGTCCGGTATGCTTGTTGGCAATGTTGATACCAAATAAAAAGTGCTTGTTCATCATCTGGAGGTAGGAAGTGCTCGATCATCAATTGTTTTATCTGCCGCCAAGTGCGAACTTTGTTTCCCCCTTGCCGAATATGTGTCGTTTGTAATTGATCCCACTAAGCTAACACGCCTCCTTTGAACCGATAAGCCATCAATTTGACTTTCATGTATTCTTGAGTACCCCAATAATCAAAGAACTTCTTTACTTCAGCTAACCAATCAAGGAATTCTTCAATCACGAATAGACCATTAAATTGCGGAATCTCGATCTACATGCGATAGCCATTTTGCCGAGATCCTTGGTTATTTTTGGGCATGGCTAGTCCTTCATAGTCTTTAATAGAATCTTCATCTTAAAAAAGTTGATTTCGATGTAGTCTAAAATTTCCAAGAGGATCAACTTCATCATGTCTTCATCACTCACAATCGTTATTTCGTCCCCCAAGAAATTGTCGAGTCAAATTTGTAAGCATTGTCTCTAGATTTTGCAATCTTTTATCAAGTGCATCCACTGACTCCTTTGTTGCGAACTCTTTCACGGCGGGATTTTATTGGCTAGACTCTCCGTCCTATATTTTCTATTAGAAAGAAATATATGTATATATATATATTTTTTCTTACTTTTTTTTACTTTTTAACTTTTTTACTTTTTACTTTTTACTCTTTTTTTTATTATTTTTGCTTTTGTAGAAAAGAAAATAGTACAAACTCTTAAAATTAAAGAAAAATAAAACTCTAAAAAATCTAAATATTAAGGAAAAAAAAATAAAGCTTACAAATATGTATATGTTACCTTGCTAAAAAAGGAAGCAAGTTCTCCAAGGAGGAAACCTTGATATATGCCTTTTTTTTTGTGGAAACAAAGATAGTGTATGGAAGGGTTATATATGTGTATGTGATAAATAATTGTTGTAAAAAGGTGATAGTAAGGATTAGATAACGAAGGTGGTGATGAAATAAGGATTTTTTTTTTTTGTATGGAAATAGTGTAGGGTGATGGTAATAGAAAAGCTCCGTCTGATACAGAGGTTGGCTCTGGTACCACTTGACGCAGCGGATTGCTAAATTTTGCTCTAACTTGCGTTCTCACAATGAGAAGAGAAATAAACAAAATTCTCAAAAAGAATTTAGAAGAGAAAACCAAGATTTGATTGAAGATTGGATGATTACCACTCTTGCTAATGAAGGCTATTTATACAAGTCTAAGATTAATCTAATTAGCAATCTAATAAAATAATTCTATGAAACTTACAACTATACACCTAGTACCTACCAACCAAACACACTTCAAATAAAGAAATTGTTCACCTAAATACTTCAAATAAATAAATTATTTACCTAACACACTTTAAATAAATAAGTTTATAATATCTAACACAGAAAATACATTCTACCAACTAAAATAATATTTCTTAGATTGGGTTTTAGAATTTTGGGCTTTAACTTAGGTCATAGTTATATGAATTGTGGGCTGCTGGTTGTGAGATGTTGCATCAGTTTGTGGGCTACTGCATCATTTAATAAGCACCAAAAGATGCCACATGATGGTTTATTGGTAGTTAAAGCAGATGCTGTCTACTTTGTTGCCACCGAATCTCACTCCTTTTTCAAAGTACATGATAGATTCTTTATTTGTGGAAGGACCTGGATGGCTTCCATGAAGCCATGTACACTTAATTCACTTGAAGCCAAAGCATAATTCACTTGTAGCTAAAGCACACCTTTGCGTATGAATAGGTCACCTTGTTCCATTTTCCAAACGGTTAAAAACAAGTAATACCTAGCCTAGAGATGTAAAGTGGGCCGGGCTGGGTAGGCCCGGCCCACATTTGATAAGCCCATATGGGCTTTGTACCGTGCCCTAGCCCGGCCCATCTAAAATGTGGGCCGGGCCAGCCCAGTCAATATTCTTATTAAGAGGCCTAGCACGGCCCACAGGCCCAGCCCATATTTTATGCAGGCCTAAATGGGCCGTACCTAAGTGGGCTGTGCCTATACGGGCTGAATATGTGCCCCAATGTGGGCCTAATTTCGTTGTTATTCTATGCTTTAAAATATCAAATATGGGCCTAAAACTCATTCATATTCTTTTAAAATTTGAATAAGTTAAAAATAAACAAAAATTAGTAAATAAATAACATTAAAAGCATATAAATGAAAATATTTAACTAAGATTTTTTAAAATTTTAATTAAAAAATATATTTAAAATTATATATAGAAGTACTAAATATGGGCCTAATGTGGGCCGTGCCGGGCCGGGCCTGTGGGCCTATGACTTAGGCCCAGTCCGGCCCCTACTATATGTAAAGGGCCGGCCAAGGCCCATAATGTGGGCCTAGGCCGAGCTGGTACCGTGCTTTTTCTTCGGAATGTGGGCTGGCCCACAAATCCCAGCCCACATTGACATCTCTAACCTAGCCAAGTGCTAAGGTAATTAGTCTGATTATAATAGAAATATTATATTATTTGTATTGCCAAAGAGAGCAAGCAAAGGGTCGTGAGTTGTGTAAGAAAATGGCATCTTATGAGTGCTAAATAGTCTGATTATAATAGAAAAATTTTAATAGAAATGGACTGGTGTTCTGGTATCCTTTCTGTTGTTGATGTATGTGAACATGTATGAACATATCTACATAAACACATGTGAACATATAACTAGCCGTAATAGTAATAGTAAAAAGGGCAGCCATAATAACAATAGTGAAAAAGGCAGCCGTAATAGCAATAGTAAAAGGTGGTGTTCTCATTACTTTTTAAGTTCTATAAATACGGGGGCTTCATCACTTGTTTTGTATCCCAAAACTTAGAAGCATTTCAAGTTCTCTCTTTTAATTCTTTCTTTTCTCTTTGTTTCTCCTTTCAAAGAGAGTAGAGTTTCTTTGTGAAATAGGAGGTTTCAAAGAGCGGCGGTATAAAGTATGAGTGAGAGAATACTTGTGAGAAAGCATTTGGGTATATTGGGGTCATTGGGTAGAAAAGAAGGAAATCTATATGATTGTAGAAACTTTTCATATAGTGGAATTCTTTTCTGGGAGACATTGGTTTTTCTTCTGATTTGGTAGTTTTCTACTTAAATTCTTGTGTTGTGAGATTGGTTTCTATTCCCTATTATTATTTCTCTATTATTCTGACATTTCTTTGAAGTGAGATCCTAGGAGTGGCGAATCTAGGTCGGTCAGATTCCCAACGCTTGTGACTATTATTCTGGGTGTATTATTTTTTCTTATGTAAAATTGGGTCTTAGTGTATAAAGATCCCTTACATTGACAAAAATATTTTGTTTATATATTTTACACGTGTTGCTATATGCTCAACATCAAGCAAAAAACTGGTTCTAACAATGCTCGAAATAGTTTTTTACTTTTACGTGGATGAAAAGAGAGAAAAAAGAACAAGTGGCTTGTTGAAATGAAAATAACCTAAATGTCAGACTATGGTTGGCTAGAAGACTTTGACTTATGACTTTTCATCTCACATCGACTCCACCAGGAATGTTTCCTGAAATAATAAATGAATGGACATACTTGAAAAGACTTGAACTTCTTCAAATGATATTAACTGCACTCTAACAAAAATCCAACAATTTGTACTGATGCTTCTGTCTTCAACTGCTATTTCAACGTCATAATATAATGAAGCCGCACTCGATATTTCTTGCAATTTTTCCTTTGTCCAAAAATTCAGAAGCGTAAAGTAAGAGAAGAGTCATGCTTAGTGTGTGTCTGCCAACAGAGTGAGAAACTTCTAATTCTTTAACAAATTATTTGTAGGCCAATTTTGAACGCCAGAGTCTTACTTTGAATTTTAAAATTCAACTAATAAAATTTAAAAATATATATTATGACCGAAAAAAATTAGGCCAATTTAAATGACAGTTAGACTTTAGCTCTGAGCTTGTAGCCAGCTCTGAGCTTGTAGCCACAACAAAAGTTTCTCTGAAACCATACATCTTGTTCATTATTGAATTTTATCGTCAAGATTTCAACGATGACTAGATTACAACCTCAAATTGTTTTTGTTCGTACGCTTTTGATCATTTTATTAAGAGGTACCAATGAGTCCAATGCAGGAGTAGTTGGAGATCCAAAGATCAGGTTCAACGAGGTTGAGAGACAAGTGCTCCTCAAGATCAAAGAAGATCTTCATGAACTCAAAGAAGGCTTTCTTTCTTCTTGGGGAAATGAAGAAGGCAAAAGAGAGTGATGCAGATGGTACAAAATTCGTTGTCCAAACAAATCCAGTCATATCGTCGTTCTTGCTCTTTCTCCTGTTAGACATGCTTAACGGATTGTTAAACTAAATACAATCCTAGAATCTATCATATCAAATTGCCAATAAAAGATTTATTGAGAGAAAACAATGACTAACTTCAATCTATAGCTATTAAAAGCAAATGACGTGATCACGTGAGTGGAAGTGAAGAATTCTTAAGAGCGTGATAGTAGAAGGTCTTCCATAGTCAGAATATTCTATATATGCTCAATAGGATCTCTCTCTGTTGATGGAAGTAGAGGAGAAGAGCGTACGTTCTATTTAGCTTGAGGAATAGAACCCTGATAGTTACGTCTTTAAATACTGACAGCCAATAGAGACCACATCAATCCTTATCGGATTTGTATTAGGTAATCACACATTACATAGCCTATACCCAGTTAGTAATTTCCTGAGTCCGTAATTAGATCACTTAATGACCACACTTAATTAGACAGCCCATAGATTACATAATTGTTAGTAAACTCATGTAAGCCCATATAGGAATTAAAATCTAACAATCTCCCACTTGGGCTAGATGAGTTATCTGGTAACAATTATATAATGAAACTTGAGTGCGTACTTTACTACTGTCTCTTTAGAAATTACTCCTTGTAACAATCCAAACCATCTTATGTATCAACATGAAATTAAGACGGCCTTTGATGAACTTAGGTAGGCAATTGAACTCATCAATGATTACCAAATCAATACACTAGATTAAGTATGGATGTGTGGCATAGAAATTACATAAAAAGTTATCTTACATGCCTATTTCCAACTGGTCCTACTTTATGATTCCAAGGAAACCTTAGTCTTTCACTTTATGCTAAACCACAACTTAATGTAAAACCACAAATAGAAAGAAAATAAAATATAAATTCAGAGTATAAAAGAAAACTATCACTTTATTGATATCAAATAACAAATGCGTCTATTACAAAAAAAATTTTGTAAAATCTAACTCCTACTAATTCTGAATACCTTTAAACAGTATAACACCTATATGAGCAGTGTGCTCATGAAACACCTTAGGCGTTAAAACTTTGGTGAGCGAATCCGCCAACATGGAGTTAGTGTCGATATATTCTATAGACACTTGGTGACTCTGAACTCTCTCTTTAATAACTAGAAACTCAATGTCTATGTGCTTAGACTTTGAACAGCTTTTGTTGTTATTGGAATATAGAATAATGACTCTATTATCACAATATATCTTCAATGGTTTTTCAATGCCATCAATAATTCACAGCCTGGTGATAAAATTCCACAGCCATATCCCTTGATTCGATACCTCATGACAAGCTATAAACTCTGCCTCCATAGTGGAAGAAGCTATGAGCGTCTGCTTAATAGTCTTCTATGATATAGCTCCTCTGGTAAGCAGGTAAATATAGCTCGAAGTGGATCTCTTACTATCTAGGCATCTAGCATAATCGGAGTTGGAAGACCTCACAATTTCCAAGTGATCAGATCTCTGATAGATGAGCATGTAGTCTCTTTTTTTCCTCTTTAAATATCGTAGACCCTCTTTGTTGTTGTCCAGTGATCCATACCAAGGTTGCTTAAGTATCTGGCTAGTACTCTAACTATATACGCTATATCCGGATGCGTACATACCTTAGCATACATTAGACTCCTTACTGCTGATGCACAAGGGATCTTATACATTTTCTTAGCTTAAAATTTATTCTCGGGGTATTGAATGAGACTGAATTTATCACCCTTAGCAATAAGTGTATCTCCTGGGGCATATTTGCTCATGTCAATCATTTCAATCACTTTTCGATATAACTATTTTGTGAAAACCTAAGGATATCCTGAGAGCAGTCTCGGCGTATCTTTATTCCTAATACAAAAGAGGGGTCCCTAAGATTTTTCATCTCAAATTTGTTTGAAAGAAATCTCTTGGTTTCGCGCAATAAGCTTATATCATTGCTTGCCAAAAGTATGTCATCAACATACAAAATCAGGAAGATACATTTGCTTCCACTGAACTTATGATAAATGCATCTATCTACTGAATTTTTCTCAAAACCAAGTGAAGAAATAACTTGATGGAATTTATGATACCATTGATGCAAAGCTTGTTTGAGACCATAGATAGATTTCTTTAGTTTATAGACTATAGACTTTGGATCTCCAGTT
Source organism: Trema orientale (assembly GCA_002914845.1). Lineage (NCBI taxonomy): Eukaryota > Viridiplantae > Streptophyta > Magnoliopsida > Rosales > Cannabaceae > Trema > Trema orientale. The sequence goes on along the minus strand of JXTC01000012.1, from coordinate 1,944,851 downwards.
ACAAAGTTTTCTGGGTGTACTATATAAATTGTTTCCTTAATATCACTATTTAGAAATGCAGTCGTTATATCTATCTAATGTAGCTTTAAATCAAAATGAGCTACAAGTACCATAATTATCCTGAAAGAGTCTTTTGAAGAAATTAGGGAGAATGTCTCTTTATAGTCAATGTCTTCCTTTTAAGTAAAACTCTTGGCAACTAGACAAGCCTTATATCTCGCGATATTGCCTTTAGAATCTTTTTGATTTTAAAAATCTATTTACAACCCATGAGTTTCTTTTCTACTAGTAATTCAACGAGATCTCAAATGTCGTTATCTTTCATGAATTTAATCTCATCCTCTATGGTAGCGATCCACTATTGGGATTTTGAACTTTGTTTGGCTTGAGTGAAATTGACTCGATCATTTTCCACTCTTATGTCAAACGCATGTTTTAGGAGATAGATGATGTAATCATCCGAAATCGTATTTCTCCTTTTCTTAGTAGATTTGTTTGATGGCATTTCCTATTGAGGTTGTTGAGGTTGCTCTTCAGGAGTAACTTTCTCATGATGGACAGGGAGTTAGGGAATATTGTCTCGAATTTTAGGATTTACTTCTAGAACGATGTCAGATATATGAGCTTGATCGCCTTCAATAGTAACTATAGGAAGAGAAATGAATTCCTCCTTAAAGATAATATCCCTTACCTTATCTCCCTTCCCCCCTCCAACCTCAACATCTTTAAGAAATCTTGCATTCCCCGTCTCAAAAAATGACCTGTTAGAGGGATTATAAAATTTGAAACCTTTTGACCTTTCAGCATAGCTAACAAAATAGTAGCTAATTGTTCTTGAGTTTAGTTTCTTGAGTTCATGTGGCGTGTAAAGCCTTACATCAGCTTGACAATCCCAGGCATGCAAGTGCCTAATACTAAGCTTCTTGCCTTTCTATAGCTCATATGGGGTTTTAGCTACTGATCTACTGGGTACTCTGTTAGGTATGTGAACTACAATCTTAAGTGCTTCTCCTCATAGTGATTCAGGTAAGGAGGAATGACTAATCATACTCCTTACTATGTCCTAAAATATTTAGTTTCATCGCTCAACAACACTATTCATACTAGATTTTCACGGCATTGTGTATTATGGGATAATTCCACATTCCTCTAGGTATTGGGCAAAGGGTCTTAGATGTTGTTTGCTAGATCCATCGTACCTACCGTAGTATTCATTACCACAATCAGATTTGATGGCTTTAATTTTCTTGTCGAGTTGATTTTCGACTTTGGCTTTGAAAGCTTTAAACACGTCCAGGGATTGTGACTTCTCATAAATTAAATATAGATACCCATAGCGAGAGTAATAATCTATGAACGTGATAAAATACTATTGGCCATTCCAGGAAGGTATAGAGAATAGACCACAGATATCAGTATGTATCATTGCTAAGACACCATAACTCCTATTGGCACCTAAGTTATCTACGTTTATCTGTTTGCCTTTATTAGTTTTAAGATAACGACATTTGGGATCTCGTCGAATTACCACCAGGAAAGAAACCCATTGGTCATAAATAGATTTTAAAACCAAAAGGGATTCTAAAGGCAATATCGAGAGATATAAGGCTTATCTAGTTACCAAAGATGTTACTCAAAAAGAAGACATTAACTATAAAGAAACGTTTGTCTGTTTGCCTTTAATACACTCAACACAAATTGTAAATTTTGTTAGGTCAAGTAGGTCAATAATTCCATTTGATACAAGACATATTCTCTGTTTAGAGATATGTCCTAATTGCTTGTGCCATAACATAGAGAAATTCTCAATTATTTTGTATTTTATACTACGATTCTCGACATGCAAAGTTTCATTAATTGAGGTAACCGTTTCAACTTTATATAGGTTATCAATCAAAGAACCAGTTGCAATAATATTGGAATTTTAAGAAAGACTAAATTTATTATTTCCAAATGTAACCAGATTTGTCCAAAGCCGAAATGGAAACTAAATTCCATCTAAATGACAGTAAAAATAAATGTCTCAACCAAATCTAAAAACAAACCGGAACCTAATTGCAACCTAAATAGACCATTTTGTCACGCCCCACACCCGAGAATGTGTGCCACATACCCATAAGGCAAAGTCCAATAGGCATACAAGGCATCTTTCAATAAACCAATATAATTAAGAATATTTAGTCTCCAATAAATTCCAATATATAATATAAAATCTAATAACTCTTATAAAGTCTCCAAATATTCAAAATAAACATTATACAATAGAAACTATAATCCAATAAATTCAGGATGATCAACATTCTAAGTCTTTACTTTTTCTCAATCAAGATAAATGAATTCCTCTCTTTGAACCATACACCCCAATTATACTAAATAAGTTCCCTTTGTGAACCTATTAATTGACAATCTTTAAAACCTAGGAGAGAAAAATAAAAAGGTGAGTTAGAAGCTCAGTAAGTAACTAGTAACCTTAACTAGCTGGACCAAGTATATGTAAACTAAAATCATTAACAAATATTTTTCAGTTCAAATTTGGTTTCAGAAATCAATATTATTGAAAATATTCAAATCAAGTCATTTAGTAAACAATGTACCAAAAATAACCCCTAATAACCACTACTAACGAAGGGTTATATAGTCTTTTCTTTTACCCATTAAATTATTTATATAATATAAACAAATCCTCCTTTTATTTTTTTTATACGGGTTGTTACATACTGCCTCTACTGTAGCTGTGTTGTCGTTGCCCATATAGATATATCTTTTAGCATACAAACAGCTCCTCAGACAAATTTGCATAGATACACTTACGTGAGTAATGGCACCGGTATCTACCCACTAAGTATAATTGGGTACAGAAGCAAAACTAACCTCAGAACAAACAAAGTTGAGAATATTATAATTTTAAAAACGTGCTCCTTAGAAACCATTGTGTCCCTTTATACACCAAATTCTTAAATAGTAAAAACATCCTCATATACTCACTTAACATAATATATGGAATCTGACTAAATAGTTTACTTGGGAACGAGAAAGAGTAAGGTTTGGATACTAACCATGACACAAGGACAACAAAAGACATGGATCAAGAACTTATTCATCCAACAGAAATCTTATCACAAACAATCAACACCTGAAAGGGAAGAAAAATGAAAGGGTGAGCTTAAACGCCCAGTAGGAAACCTAGTTTAGCGTTTTGAAAACCATTTTCTTTATGAAATCCTTGTATGGCTAGCTATACAGAAAATAGGTCATCAGAAGTGGAAACATGATAAGTAGAGCATAAAAACCTATATGCAGCTTTATCACGGAGTCAGAACAGCTCGTACTACGTGTACTAAATGTTCTCTACGTGATTGCTAATCCCAAAATACCAAAGGGACACTTTAATGTCTCGCGTGTCGAATCGAGAGGGGCATCGCATGCCTACACCTACCCTTGTGGGAGTAACCAGATGAGGGACAATGTCTTCTGCCTGATTACTGATCCCATATTACTAAAGGGACACCCATGTGTCTTGCCTGTTGGACCGGAGGGTACCGAATGCCTACACCTGTGGGATAGGAATAATCAGAAAAGAAACTTGTTCATAATATAAACCAGCTCAAATGCCCTAAGCTCGTATTACCTTGTCCCATCCCAGAGCAACACGAACTGGTTGAGTCAACACCTTAAGTTCAAACACCGAACTCAATTCCCAACCTCAAATCCTAAGCTCCAATTCTACATTTGGCCATGTACCCTGGACTTCTACGTGGGTCTACGGACTTAGTACTGACTGTCTAGGGTGTGAACCCTACCGACTAGAAAGTCCCACATAGATTTATGGACTCTACACTAATGGTGGAGTTCAACCACTAACTATGTGTCTAGTGACATCCAAGTACCCCAGGTGTAGTTCTAAAGCACACACCATAACAACTACACTTAGATTACCATACCATACTTACCATTTCCATCCTCAGAAAACCGTCAGCATAACTACTGTATTTTGGACAATCCCAAAATTTAAATATGCATGAGAAATTGTCTACAAGCATCCCAAAATAATTTACAATCAATCTAATCCACCAGGTAGTTCACATAATTATTTGAAGCAAATAAAGTCACATTTTCCATATTATATCAGCACAATTACATTTTATGCAAATTGACATTAAAACTCGGTAAAGAAATGCTCTACCTCAATAGAGTAGTGATACCATACTATGGAGTACGTTTACTGTCATTTGGCAGCCGTTTAGAGGGTCGGGGGTCATTTTCGGACCCTCGATTACTTGCTTTGGAAACGTCATTTTTCTAACAAAGCTTCAAATCAAGAAACAGACTTCACTATTGAACACTTAGTACCCAAATTAGCGAGATTAGACATTCTTTACCATTTCACGAGTGCATCACAAATTATATAATTGTTTCACGGTCCAACAGTCGGATCGAAAATTCAATGTTTAAAACTAAAAAGCTTAAAATACTCAACAATGGCAACTTTCAATCAAGGAAAAATGGGATTAAGATATATGTACCACGATGATCCTTGTGTCGAGAGGAGTTCGAGAAGCCCAGGTTGTGGCTGAAATGGCCGGAATCGTTGCCGGCGACAGAAACTACTCCGCGGTGTTTTCGGCATTTTTCTGGTAATGCGGGGCTCCGATGGCTCGGGACGGCGGCTAAAACTTCGTGGCGAGGACGCATGTCGACCCGAACCAGTGGTAGGGCTCGTCGTTGCTTAAAATTATGATGGGAGCTAAACCTGTCCGCTGGCCAAAAATGGCGTCGCTGGCGTTCTGGGCCTCCGACGGCTCCAGGGGCCGGCAATCAGCTTTAATCAGCTTCTAGCAGTGGAATGACTCGTCTTGGACTGGTTGCTAGTGTTGATGGTGGCTAGAGTAGCTCGAACGAAGTTAGCAATCGTCAGCCATTCATTGGAGCAAGAGAGAGCAGAGAGAGCTCGGGGGAGAAGAGAGAGAAAGGAGAGGGGAAAGTGAGAGAAGGATGACACGTGGCCCTAGTCAAATGGCCACTATGCAATCATTTTAAAATTGCACTTTTGCCCCCTAACATTTTAAATTTTTTTTCATTTTAATCCTTCAAAACTTTCTCTTTGGTTCCTGTTTTTTTTTTAAATTTGCACTTAAGTCCCCCTACTATTTTATTCCTGAAATTCTAAAAAAGACCAAAATAACCTTGAAAAATTCAGGTTTCTACAGGACTTGTTCTACAAGTCATAGGGTCCTAAAAGTGCCAAAAATATGGTTGTGGGGTCTATAGGTAAGCACCGTGCAACCGGACAAGCCATTGTCACATTTCCCTAAAGTGCCGAAAGTTTCAGATTTTTTTCCATATTTGTAGTGCTTACTTAAATAGTCTATAACTCTTTGGTTATACGTCCGTTTTCGATGATCTATATACCGTTCGAAAGCTTATTTGACAAGTTTTCCAAACATACTAAATATGACTCAATCAGACAGTAAATCTCCCTGAAAATTTAGTCAAAACTACTATTATATTTTCTACTTTTGTCAAATACTCAAAAATCTATAACTTTCAATTTATCCAACCAAATCACACAAAATTTATCTTGTTTGAATCCTAATCTCAGTATGCTTCATGCTATATCAAATTCATCCTCATAGTTCATAAATAATTAATACGCAATTCAGAACTCTAACCTTAGATATTCAATTTCAATCCTAAAATCAAACTAAAATATAAAACTTAATTAGTTAAAAATTTATTACCTTGATAATGAGTCTCAATAATCCATAACAATAGCCATCTTCTTCTTCTTGTTCTTCTCATAAGTATAGAGTTGTCTCTTTTCTCTCTCTGTTTTTTCTCTTAGGGTTTCTTAGGGAAAATTATTCAGAAACTAAATTAACCCCAAAAATCACAATTAATTGAGGGCTATATTGTCTTTTTATTTTACCCTTATATTATTTATTTAATATGAATAAATTGTTTTGTTTTATTTTATATGGATTGTCACAAGAGTTGTTTGCTAAAAAATAGTTACTTGTCCTGAAAGTGCTAGAACTTTTATTTTATAATAATTTTATACTAAAATATGGATCAAGTATATGAAATTACTATTACATGAGTTTAAATGAAAATTATTATCGAATAATCAAAGCAAAGTGTTTATGATTCATTCTTGTAAATTAAGGTTTTGAAATCCTTTTCAGTGACTATACAATGTGGACCTAATCCATAGGAGTTATACGTGGACATACGTATTGAATGTGGGCCTACTTACTGGGATTAAATGTAGTAGATTCTGACCTAGCTATAGGGGTTAATTGTGATCGATTCGGACCCAACTACATGGATTATTTGTGGCATATTTGAACTTAGTCATAGGGGTTAAATGTGACCACAGTTGCCTAAAACTGTAGAGAAGCATAATTTAAATTGTTATTGACTAAATGAGATTTGAAAAGATAAGTTTGGAGACTTATTACTTGTTTTTATTAAATTGTTTTACAAACACATTAGTTTGATTATTTTCAAAGATACTAAATTTTGAAACTAGATTTGTTTTGAAAAATGTTTGTTAATGATTTTGCTTTATATATACTTGATCTAGCTAGTTAAGGTTACTGGTTATTTAGTGGGCTTTTAGCTCAACCTTTTATTTTTCCCTCACTGGTTTTATAAATGATTGTCAGTCAAGAGGTTCACTGAAAGAGAACTTGTTTAGGTAATTAGAATGCGTTGGAGTTCATGAGTGGAAAAGGGCATGTCATTCGTTTTTATATTATTGAGAACATGTGAAGACTTGAGAGGTCGATTAGTACAAATTTATTATATTGCAGTTTGTACTTTGTATAGTCAATTTCTAATATTTAGAGATTTTTTAAGATTATCGAATTTTACATAATTTATGGATATTTATTAAAATTTAATTCTTATTTATGTTTATAGAGTATAGAGAGATGCCTTTCATGTTTATAAGGCTTTCTTGTATGCAGCGCACATCTCAGGGGTGAGGTGTGACTTACATTATATCCTTCAAGTTTAAACTTTATGACAAATTTGTACTTCTTATAGGTCAAACACTAATTTTCACTATTAAGTTTTAAGAAATGACATTTTAATTTTAAACATATACATTAAAAGAGTAATTCAAATTTAAATATAAGTATAATTAGTAACTAAATTATCAAATATTATCAAAAATCCAAGTTAATTTACTTTTTAAATTTTATTTGTTAATATTTGTATTTTAGTTTTAAATTTAAATTATTTCTAGAAAAATATATATGTTTAAATTTTAAATTGGGTATAAACTCAGTTGTAAAAAATTTAAATTAAACTTTAAATTATTTTAGTTATTTATGAACGACCTTGAGATTTCTCTACAAGTAACTTTTACGTCAATAAACAGACGCGAAAGAGCATGTGGTCTGAATTGATGTGAAAATAGCTGTGTGTAAAGTATCAAAATCGCTTTCATGAATGTCGAAAGACACCTTTCAAAAAAAAAAAAGAAAAATGGAGTGTCGAAAGTCAAGACAGATGTCCCTTTTTCTTTTTCTATTAAGAAGGACTTTCGCTCATTCCACAAATAATTCTACAAGCACACCACATAGGGCCCCGTAGGATTACAGATTCCTCGTTAATTTCTACACGATTGTGGAAGATATGACGCTAAATGTCATCAGGTGGTTGGCTAGAAGACTTTGACTTCTGACTTTTCTCCACATAATAATGACGTACCCGACTAAGAAATAATTGAACAATAAGGGATATTATCATTTGTATACTTTGTATTTGGACACTTTTTTCAGATTATATTATTCTTATTTATTAAATCATCTTGGTAAACTAACTGTTCTAAATAGGTGTCAAAGTATAAATTTATAATAGATTTTAAATTTAAGTGTCAATATTGATAATAATTAAAATATAAAGTATAAATTGAATAAAATATGAAAATATAAAGTATAAAAATGATATTATCCTTATTAATAAATATGGTCCTAGCTACCGATAAGATTTGGACCTTTTAAGCCTCCATGATATTAACTGCACTCTTCAATACTGTTTCAATGTAAGAAAAAATCATAAATCATGCCTTGGATTATTATTAGTGAGCCAACTTTGAAAACTTCTCTTCAGCTTTATAATTGGGAATGTTATTGCTACGATGAGCCCTCAATTTTTTATTTATCTTTTTATTTATTTATTTTTACAAGTCAAGAGAAGCTCGTCAGGGTTAAATAAGATTTTCCAAAATTGGAGGTATAGATGTTAACTTTGTTGTGCCATGCCGGTCCATACACATTTACCTGTGGCACATTTGTGCCTCGTGAGATGGAGATGTTAATTGGGTCGTATTGTGGCGCTCCAAGCACATTTAGCTGTGGCACATTCATGCCTTGTGTCATGCCAGTGGCGCCACGATTACTAACCGTGATGCACCGTGCCTAGCCCATTATGTGCTTGTGTAGTCTTGTCGTATTTGTACCTTGCCCATGCCCGATTTCATGCTCTAATCGTGCCGTTAACGTACCATTATCATGCTTGTTTATTTCGGTGCCTGATTGTTCTCGCTTTCGATTTTATGCTATTATCATGCCTAATCGTGCCCGTTTATGGTATTTGATATTTTTCATGCCTAATCGTGCTTATTTCCTATATTATACTATTTCATTGCACCCATTTTAGATACCATGTTATTTCTATGCCTAATTGTGCTTATTTTTTATTATGTTATTCTTATGTCTAACATTACCCATTATTTATATCATATAATATTTCACGCTTAATTATTTCTATTTTTAAACTCTTATTGTTAATCGTTCCCATTATTTATTTATTTTTTCAAATTTAATTATTTTAATACTATTAGACATAATTCCATTTAAGTAATTGTGAATTGTTAATTATTATGTAACAGAAAGAAACGATTTGAAAATTAAGATAATTATTATATAAAAACAAGTCTGAATTCGAAATATTAGAGTGTAGTGAGAAATAATAATTAATTTAAATTTATATAGTTAAAGTATATCCCCATTAAATTGGTACATACTCCAACTATATCAAAATATATAACCCAAAAGTTATGAGTAACACCTAAACTGTATTTTCTCTTAACCTATTTTTTATTGGATATGAGTTTTACCTTAAAATTCTTAATGTCTTTGAATTCTTTGGCCAAAATTTATTAATTTTTGGAACTTTTTTGCTTTGAAAAATTAGAACTTGACATAATACTTACAACATATATTATTCTCACCGATAAAATGTTTAAATTTTTAATTTTTCTAATTCTTTTTTCACATTTATTGTATTAAAATTATGCCCCAAAATTTTAAAATAAATGTAATGTAAGTATATTTTTTTGCAAACTAATTATCTTTCTTAATCGTGCATGTCGTGCCACGTGCTGTGCCCGTGCTCATGCTTGTGCTATACCGGCCCGAGTATATTTACTTATCGTGATGTAGGACTGGTAATTCGTGACACGACATGACAACACGACTCGAAACCCGCACGAAATTAACGGATTTGGGTTTAGCTTAATTGTGTTCGTATCGTGTTCAGGTTGGAGATATTAACCCGTTTAATTAACGGGTTGTATTTGGGTTGAACCTGCCAACACGAAAAATGACATGTTTGGTAAACGGGTCGTGTCGTGTCAGCCCGTTTATAAATGGGTCGTGTTCGTGTCATAATTTCTGACCCGTTTATTAAAGAGAAATTTAGGTGGATGGCCAATATTTTAAATTTGATTAAGTAGATATCCACTTTTTAAATTTTATAGCAAAATGTCCAGGTATATATATTTTTATACTTGGTAGATATGTTTATCTACCAATTTCAATTACTATACTGAAATGTACTGGGTATACAATTTTTTATACTTAGTATATAAAATTTTACACTTGGTATATAAACATATATACCAGATATTTTGCTATAACATTTGATAACAAGATATTTATTTAAATTAGTTCAGGTCGTGTTCGGGTCACAGGTCACGAGTCATGTGTCACGGGTCAATACGAACTATTTAGTAAACGGGTTATACGGGTCATGTCGTGTCAACTCATTTATAAACGGGTCATGTTTGTGTCAAAATTTCTGACCCGTATATTAGACGGTCTTGTTCGTGTAGAGCATTTATCTATTATATATGTACATTGACACTGTCAAAGAATGTGGGCAGTTAAATTGTCAAAAAATGTGGGCAGTCAAAAATGGTGATCAGCCACATTTTTTGACAATGAAAAGAACATGTGTTTTTTGCTCCTACCATCCAGGCTCATTTTTGTTGACAATGGGCAGCCATTGTAGGCTACCAACCATGTGAAGGGGAAAGGTTTATAAATAGACCCCTTCACAACTCCATTTTGCATCCCAATAAAAAGAGAGAAAAATCTCAATATAGAGAGATAAAGAAAGAGCTTCAATTAAGAAGTTCTTGAGATAATTTTTGTGAGAAAAATTCTTAGGTGTAATTGAGGTCACTTTATTTATCGCTTTCGCAATTTGGCGTGTCTACTAAGGAGGTTATTTTCCTAACAACTGGTACCAGAGCGCCAGGTTAAGTATTGTTCATACATATGGAACTATTTACGTATACGATATTGATCACTTATACGAATAGTCAATAGTAAGAAGCGATGGCTAGAGATGACAGATTGGGACCCGGTGTCAACAAATTTGACAGTTCAGATTTCTCATTCTGGAGATTATAGATTAGAGATTATCTGCATAGCAAGAAATTGCATCAGTCTCTGTCAGGGGTAAAACCAGAGAAAATGGAGGACGACGAGTGGAAAGTCCTTAATCGATAAGTGTTAGGCGTAATCTGATTGACCTTAATGAGGAACATTGTTTATAATGTGGCGAAGGCAAAAACCACAGCGGAGATGATGAGCATCCTGTCAGATATGTATGAGAAACCGATGGCAAACAACAAAGTTCATTTGATGAAGAAGTTGTTTAATTTAAAGATGAGAAAAGGTGCTTCAGTAGCAGCACACATAAACGAGTTGAACACGATCGTCTCACAATTGACGTATGTTGAAATCAATTTTGATGATGAGATTCGTGCTCTCATTCTTTTGGCATCTTTATCGAATAGTTGGGAACCTATGAGAGCGGCGGTTAGTAATTCTATTGGCAAAGGGAAGTTGCAGTTCAACGATGTTAGGGATCGAGTTCTCGCTGAGGATGTGCAAAGAGTAAATTCTGGTGAAGGAACATCATCGAGTTTTATCCTAAATCTCGAGAATAGGGGCAGAAATAATGAGAAGAATTCTAACCGAGGTCGCAGCAGGTCCAAATCAAGGAATGGTAGAGACAAGTCCAGGCTAAGAAGAAAACTAGAGTGTTGGAACTGTGGCAGGACTGGACACATAAAGAAGAACTGTAGAGCACCAAAGAAGGAAGACAACTCACACAATACCAATGCTGTGACTAAGGAGGTACAAGAGGCTTTACTATTATCTGTTGATAGTCCAATTGATGCTTGGATTTTAGACTCAAGAGCCTCATTCCATTCAATTGCACACCGAAAAATTATCGAAAATTATGTTTCTGGTAATTTTGGTAAAGTGTATCTGGCTGATGGAGAACTATTGGAAATTATTGGTATAGGCGATATTCATTTGAAGATGTCAAATGGATCGGAGTGGAAAATCCAGAAAGTAAGGCATGTACCAGGCTTGATGAGGAATCTTGTCTCGGTGGGACAGCTTGATGATGATGGATACAACGTGAACTTTTCTAATAGCTCATGGAAGGTCAGCAAATGAGCCATGGTTGTTACTCGATGAAACAAAACTATGACTCTTTATATGACTTCCAGTTGTAGAGAAACACTAGGAGCTGTAAATACCAGTGTTAATTCAAATCTATGGTACTGTAGACTCGGGCATGTGAGCGAGAAGGGAATAAAGGTAATGCTGTCAAAAGGAAAGCTACCGGAGCTGAAATCAGTTGAGCATAATTTCTGTGAAAGTTGTATCTTTGGCAAACAGAAAAGGGTGAGTTTTTCAAAAGGTGGAAGAGAACAGCGTGCAGCAAAGTTAGAGCTAGTCTATACAGATATATGGGGACCATCCCCTATGACTTCCCTTGGAGGCTCAAGATATTATGTCACTTTTATTGACGATTCGAGCAGAAAGGTATGGGTTTATTTCTTGAAAAATAAATTTGATGTCTGCGACACCTTTAAGAAGTGGAGGGCCATGGTGGAAAATGAGAACAATTTGAAAGTAAAGTGTTTGCAGTCTGATAATGGAGGAGAATATGAAGATGATGAGTTCAAGAGATATTATACACTCAATGGGATCAAGATGGAGAAAATCATTCTGGGAAAACCACAATAGAATAGTATAGCTGAGAGGATGAACAAGACCCTAAATGAATGTGTTAGGAGCATGAGGTTACATGTTGGATTGCCGAAAATGTTCTGGGCTGAAGCAGTTAATACTGCAGCATTTCTGATCAACAGAGGACCTTCAACACCTCTTGATTTCAAAATACCAGAAGAGGTCTGGAGTGGTAAAGAGGTAAAACTTTCTTTTTTTTAAGTTTTCAGTTATTTATCCTATATTCATATCGATCCTGCTAGTCGAAGTAAGCTTGATCCAAAATCAAAATAGTGCTACTTTGTCGATTATGGCAACGATGAGTTTGGTTATCGTTTCTGGAATAACCAAAGTCGGAAGATTTTCAGGAGCAAAGATGTTATCTTTATTGAGGATGTGTTGTACAAGGATAGAATGGGCACCAGAGCCAATGATGCATGTCCTGAAGTCAAGAAGACAGATGAAGTACCATTGAACGATATCCTAGTAGATAAGGTGAAGAATAATGCCCAGGAAAATTAAGAAGATGTAGCTCCCGAGACAGATCCACAACCTTCTGTAATTGAACTCAGAAGATCCTCCAGAACCACTCGACTGCCACAAAGATGTTCCTCCGCATTGTATTATATTTTATTGACTGATAGAGGAGAGCCAGAGACTTATGAAGAGGCTATGTAGGATGATGAGTCAATCAAGTGGGAGTTAGCCATGAAACATGAGATGGATTCATTGTCATCCAATAAAACATGGGAGTTGGCTGAACTACCAGAAGGAAAGAAAGCACTACACAACAAGTGGGTCACCGAATAAAGGAAGAGCATGATGGTAGCAAACAGTATAAGGCACGACTTGTTGTAAATGGTTTTTAGTAGAAAGAAGGCATTGACTACACTGAGATTTTCTCTCCAGTGGTCAAACTGGCTACAATCAGACCAATACTCGGGTTGGTGGCTGAGGAAGACTTGTATCTAGAGTAGCTAGATGTCAACGCGGCGTTTCTCTATAGTGACTTGGAGGAAGAAATTTATATGAAGCAGCCACAAGATTTCGAAGTGCAAGGAAAGGAGAAAATGGTGTGCAAACTTCAAAAGAGCTTGTATAGTCTTAAACAAGCTCCAAGACAGTGGTACAAGAAGTTTGATGGATTTATGAGTAACAATGGGTACTTGAGATGCCAGACAGACCATTGTTGCTATATAAAGAGGTTTGACAATTCTTACATCATTCTACTTCTATATGTAGATGATATGTTAATTGCTGGAGCTTGCATGGAGGAAATTGACAAGCTTAAGAAAGAATTGTCAAAGGAATTCTCAATGAAGGACTTAGGAGCAGTAAAGCAAATCCTTAGGATGAGAATTTCTAGAGATAGGGTGAACGGGATGTTGAAGCTATCATAAGAGGAATATATAAAGAATGTGCTTAACAGATTTAATGTGAACGGAGTAAAGCCTGTGAGTACTCCTTTGGTTAGTCACTTCAAACTAACCAAAGAGCAGTCACCCTCGACGGAGGAGGAGCATACTTCTATGGCGAAGGTACCTTATGCATTTGCTATTGTTAGTCTTATGTATGCCATGGTGTGTACTAGGCTGGATATAGCCCATGCAGTGGAAGTTGTGAGCCAGTATATGAGTAATCCAGGAAAACAATATTGGGAAGCAGTGAAATGGATTCTCAGGTATTTGAGAGGTACTGCAAACAAAGCCCTATGTTTCAGAAAGACAAATTTGGGCTTACAAGGCTATGTGGATACTGATATGGCCAGTGATTTAGACGGCAAGAAGAGTACTACTGGATATATGTACACTCTTGGAGGTACAACAGTTAGTTGGGTTTCTAAGTTGCAAAAAATTATTGCACTTTCAACTACTGAGGTAAAGTATGTTGCTGTAACAGAAGCTTGCAAACAGATGATATGGTTAAAGTCTTTCTTAGAGGAACTGGGTCACAAGCAAGAGAAGAGTGTGTTGTATTGTGACAGCCAGAGTTCAATTCACTTGGCAAGGAATCCCGTTTTCCATGCCAGAATAAAGTATATATAAGTACGGTATTACTTCATCAGATCGGCTTTGGAAGATGGATTCTTAGTGCTTGACAAGATTCCAGGAAGCAAAAATCATCTAGATATGCTAATAAAAACGGTGACCATTGATAAACTGAAATTGTGTTCAGCTTCAGTTGGTATGCAAGCACGAAGAAGAGATATGGATTACTGCATTGATCATGATGTGTGAAGACTGATTGAAATCAAGTCTTCAAGTGGGAGATTGTCAAAGAATATAGGTAGTCAAATTGTTAAAAAATGTGAGTAGTCAGAAATAGTAACCAGCCACATTTTTTGACAATAAAAAGAACATGTGTTTTTTGTTTTTACTATCCAAGCTCATTTTTGTTGACAATGGGCAGCTACTAACCATATGAAAGAGAAAGGTTTTAGCCTATAAATAGACCCCTTCACAACTCCATTTTACATCCCAACAAAAAGAGAGCAAAATCTCAATATAGAGAGATAACAAAAGAGCATCAATGAAGAAGTTCTTTGGAGAATTTTTGTGAGAAAAATTCTTGGGTGCAATTGGGGTCGGAGTTGTGAGTTTCAAGTATTATAAATACTGTGTAAAGTTTTCTCCCTATAGTGAAACATCTGCAGTAGTCCCGTAGACATAGCCAAATTAGTGAACCACGTAAATTGTGTGTCTTCTTATTTTGTTTTATTTATCGCTTTCGGAATTTGGCGTGCCTACTAGGGAGGTTATTTTCCTAACAAACACGACACAAATACGACCTATGGACACGAATTGCCAGCCCTATCACGACGCGCCAGCCCGAGCACGGTTATTAATCATTGTTGGTTGGAATGTGCAACTATAAATTATACTCACACACTCTCGTACAAGTGCACACAGTCACAAGTAATATAGATTTAGGAGTTAGAGTGTCGAACCCACGAGGATTGATTACTAAGTCTAAGCTAAGTATTAAAATTGGTCAATCCTAACTTTATCCAAACAACAAAAATATAGATTTTAGAGAAATAAAATAAAAGAAACTAAACTATCATGCAAATGAATAAAAGATAAAACAATAAGAAAAATGTCTAGGTTTACTAATTTCCTAACCTTTCTTTAAACATGCAATCTCTTAATTTCTTTTTTACATTAATTAATCCACTAGAGTTATCAACCGAGAATTCAAATGTATTCACAAACTCCTTTCCAAGATATAAGTGAAAATACCTAGACAAGCTAATATATTACTCCTAATATAAATTAACTAGATTCATTAAGTTTAGTTATTCTCATACAAAGGTTCCACAAGTCACATAGGTATATTCCTATCCTATGCAAACTCATCCTATACTAGGTAATCTTATGTTGTTTTACCTAAGTCCAAACCTAAATTCACCTTCCCAAGTTCGTAAAGCTTTCACTCAACAATCTATTTAGTGATCAATTAAATAAAAGCAATAAGTATAAGGTAGAACAAATAACTCAACAATAGATTTGATTAATAAAAGATGAGAGAAATAAATAAACACAAGATACTAGGTTGGTTTACATTGTAAAACTAGGCAAAATGGAATTTAGTTCATAATATAAATTGAGAACAATAATATTTTCATACAATGAATTCAAGAAATACAAAATATCAAAGAGAAAAGAGTTTTAGAATTCTCCCTCTTTGAAGAGCTTGAAGGTATTAATGGAGGTTGTCAATCTCCTCCTCCAAGGTTGGTTCTTGCTCTCTTGATTCCTCTCTCAAATATTTTCTCTCAATAGTATCACTCTTTAAATATGAAAAATATAAAGAAAAGCTCACAAGAAAATGGAGAAAGGATGATATAAACAAAGAGTGGTGTTGATATTGTGGAGGAAATCAAGAAATGAAGGATTGGAACTTGTATTCATCTTCTTCTTCCTCTTCTTCTTCTCCTTACATGGCTGCCTCCCTCTCTTTCTCTCTATCCTAACATGTCTCTTACAACCCTAAAGATAGGGTTTTAAAGAGGTGGCTCTTGTAAACCTAAGGCAGGCTGAATTTGGACCCTTGGATCGTCAAAAAGTTGATCTCGGCAGTTAATTATTGACTCAGGACGCAGGGGGTGGTGCTACAGTGCCAAAACTATCCGAGAGTTGGCCCTAGGGCGCCACTTTTGGTGCTACAGCGCCACTTTTCTAATGGTTTGGCACTGCGGCTTCGGATGTATCATTTCTTCGTTTTAGCTCCAATTTTCCTTACTTTCATTGCGTTACGACCGTATCGGATTCAACTTTGATCCCAATAGTTGAAAAACCCATTTGAGATGCATAAATTTACCTTATTTTGCATCAAACACCAATGTTTTATTCTCCTATCAACATATACAAACAACACATTAAAACAACAAGAAAAACACTTAAAACAACTTAATATAAATAAGAACATAGCAAAATTTAAGGCATAATAGCACTAGATAACTCCGATTTTATAGAGTTAACACACCCTCGAACTTAAGATTTTATTAGTCCTCGAGCGAAAGAAAAAGAAAAGTACCTAAAAACACATAAGAGGTATTATACCGACTCTGATGATTTCTAGTTGGTTCCCCAATACTTATATAATAACATAACTTAAAGAAAAGTTTAAATATTGGCTAGGTATTAAGAATAACTCAAGAGAATGTCCCATCTCAAATCGAATTTCATATGTGTGTATGTGTAAATGTCTTTCTCCTATTGTTGTGTGAAATCTGGATAAATTTATGCAAACATATATTAGGTACAAAATCTCAAAGGAAATAATCAGGTTCCATAAGTTTGCTTTTCAAATCCCTCTCCACTAATGTAGATTAACACAACACCAAGGATCAAAAAATCTTCATTACGCTTGTAATGTGGGCTTAGGTGAAGGTATGATGTTTTAGATAAAGTAAACTCAAATCACCTTTAAGCACATTAACTCTATGACTCATGTAGAGCTATTCTTTTACACTCTAAGTAACACGCCAATGAAATCAAAATTTCTTTTTTTTCTATCAACACATAGCCAAACACTTATTCTATCTTTTTTTTTCTTCTGTTTTTCTTTTTTTTTTTGGTTGAGTTGTACACCCCCAAACTTATTTCTTTCTTTCATGAACAAGTGTGTGACTCTCTCTTTTTTCTTTTTTTTTTCTTTTTTTTTTTTTGCTTTTATAATCTCGCTCTACCCATCCTCCCATAACATAGCATAGCTCAAAATAATTCAATAAAAAAAATCAATATGCTCAAGGGATAAATGTTGGATGATATTATTTTAGGTTAACCTAATATGTATGTAGTTGAAAAAGAAAAGGCTTTACAAGGCTCAAAATGGGTGTACTAGGGATAAAATATATCATGGTTAGCTTGAAAGGCTCAAACGGTCCAAAGATTGCCTAAATCCTTTCCTTGGTGAAATGTTATCTAGGATTTCGCCTCAATAAATTATCAAGTAAATTCTAGCACTTCTGAGATTATCAAAATATCATGTTCACATAAACATTCTCTAGATTCATACACAAATCAAAGATCAAGGCATTGTGCACAAATATAAACTTCCATAATCAAGATGGAACTAATACAAGAATTATCTATAAGACTAAGCCAATATCCATATTTTAGAAAATATTTTGCATAAATTCGCTCTTAGTTCTTATCATTGGAACATGGTAATCATCAAAGAAAGCACAAAATACCTCTATTTATTCAAACACATAATCATAAAACTAGGAAAATAAATACAACAACAACAAACAAACTAAAATAAGTATAATCTAACAAGGTTTATTCTCTCTCCCAAACATAGCATGCAAAATATAAGAAAATTAAAGAACAAAAAAATGAGTTTAGGGATACTCCTCTTATTCGCACATAGCCATGAAGCTTCATCTCCTTAAAATGACACCAATTCCTTGGATTGCACAAAACACGAACATGGAAAATTAACACACGAACATAAAAAGGTAAACACTTGGGTTGCCTCCTAAGAAGCGCTTGAGTTATCGTCTTCGGCTTGACTCAAGTGAATGCTCATCAAAGAGCGGTTGTCGCCTATAAAGCGTGGTATACACTGTTGGGAATATGCCCTAGAAAGTAGTTTCTTTGCTTGGTATTTTAAACAATGTTTATTGGATTTAAGTATTATCTATTTGTTGTCAATAAATTCCATATTATGTCCCAATTATTTACATGTGATGTTTGTGTTTTCTATTATGCAAACGTCTAAAAATTTCCATGACTAATAATGAGTAATAAAGAATTATTTGTGTGAAGTATTCACATGTGGGAGACTAAATTATTTATTTCATTATGTCTAAATAAAGAGTTCACATTCTGCAAATAAAGATGGAATACTTTATTTTGCCATAGAATGTAGTGTTGTCTATTTCAACGGGATTGATGAAGTCTCCAATCATCGAAGTATCTGACTTCGGATAGAAACACTAGTGTGTTATAAGAAAGTTATAAGTGCATTGAACTGGACTAAGGGAAAATAGAATTTGAGGTTAAGTGTCGTAGCTCAATATTCTATCTTTCACTAATCTAGTACTATTGTAAGATTACCTTAATCCTAGTGATTCTCGGACTTACTTTCATGAGTTTTATCTTTTTGACTTACTAAAGGACTAGTTCTGTTATATGGTTCGAACTCCGGTATCTTAGAAGATAAGATTTGTGAATCGATGAGAACGCTTTTCATGATTTAGACACCATGTATATAATGTCACTTTGAGTTGTTTCAAGGACTTGGATAATAAAAAACCAGGCACCATGTATTCACTTTGTGAATTTGACAGTGTTTGTATGGGCAGTTACAAACACTGTAGTCAATTATTATCCATTAAATGAAAAATGGCAACTCAAAGGTAACTATGTACTAGAGGGGTAATACGGTAATTTCACCCTACTAGTATGGCATTGCATCAAGGGTATATCTGCAGGTATAGTATATGCTAAATAGATCAAGTTAATTAAAGTATTAATTAACTTAATAGAAAATATATGACATTTAGTTTAAGAGTGCAATATTGGGCCTATAGTGGAGTGCCCCAATATTAATGGACAAGGCCCAGTCATAATTAAGAGTTAATTATGACTGTGGGTAGTTGGCTCATTAGAGCTTAGACTATTTGGATCCATAAGGTCTCCTGTCTAGCTCACATATAGCCCAATAACTAATTAAATGGTCAGTTAAGCTCAATAAGCCCATTAGGGTTTACATCTCTCTAATACTTAAGAGAAAAGTTTTTTCCTAAGTCTAAAAACAAGGTCCACACGCCACTATCAGTCAGAGTGACTACAGTTTTCGTGTGACAGAGAGAAAAAGAGAGAGTGAGAGAGAACCAAGCTACCGCGGGAGAAGTCCCGTGTTCGTTCATGGACGCCGAGGGAGAGATACCCATGGTCGTAGACGTGCAGTCAAGGAGAAGGAAGAGTGTCTTCCGGATCATCTGCTCATCTCTCATTGGGAATCAAAAAGGTACCCACACACTGCATCAGTCAACGGGTTCCAGAGAATAGACGGGAAGGCTCAATGGTTGTGAAGCACTTCTAAATTTTATCTAAACCAAGATCCATAAATTGATTTATGTTAGATCAACGATCCTATATCTTGTTTTGTAAAGTTTCAAGAAAAATTTTAAAATACCAATTCCGTTGCATTCTTGATTTGTTTACAAAACTGCGGAAATCATTTTCGGTAAAATCATTTTTCAAAATTATTTTTCAGGATTTCCAGCATACACTACCACGAATGAGTTTTTATTGCAATAGTCCTCAAGCTTGACTGGGTATAGAGAATGACTGCTCATAAATACAAAGTGGCTTGATTTCAAAAGATTGGCTTCAAAGGGAAACTTTACCTTTGGTTCAAGCTGCTGGAATTACCTAACACTTAGGACAAAAACATACATGCATGCAAACTATGGAAAATACATAATCACATCATGAACGCAACGGAAAAAATAGCGGATTTAGGTTCTAAAATATTTTACATTAAAACAGTTTTCATAACCATATTACATGCATATATCATATACAGAATCATGTATAACATAAATCAAATCTAGATGCACAAACCCTAGAGATGAGATTAGGGTTTACCTTTTGTAGTGTGCTCCTTCTTGATCTCCTTGTTGATGGTGATCAAACCTCCAACCCTAGATCTTCTTGTCTATGCTTTTGCTCTTGGTTGATTAAGTGAGTGGGCACCAAGTTGAATCCTTCGTTGGAGAACGATCAAGAACACCTTCTTGATCTTTTGGAACACCGGGACGTGAGATAAGATTGTGAGATGGCAGGAAACTTTTTCTCTCCTCTCTTTCTCAGCCTTGGCCAACTTCTCTCCCTCTCCCTCTGTCTTTTTCGTGCAGCACACTTAGTGTTACAATATAGTTTTTTCTCTCATATATCTTATATATATGGGACCAAAAACTGCTAATCCTAGTCCAACTAGGATTGGGCTTGTTCTCTAATTTGGGCTTTAGGTGTATTTTTATAAATATGTCCAACTCATATAACTTATTTATAAAAATACCAACTTTTGTGTAGAATCATTATTTTACACAGTTTCATGAAACTAATTTCACAAATACCACCAACCAATTAATGAGCTTTATTGAGTTAGACAAGGGACCTAATGGATCCAAATAATCTAAGCTCTAATAATATGATAAATACATAATAACTCTTATTATGGTATTTTTATAAATATTATTAGTAAAGGGGAAACTCCACTAAAGGCCCAATACTGTACTCTTAGATTAGATGTCATGCCTTTTTATAGAGATTCAATCAACTAACCTTGATTAACCGATCCATCGAGTGTATTCTATACCACACATAGAATCCCTATACAATGCCGTAGTTGGATAGGTGAAATTACCGTAATACCTCTCCAACACCTATTTACCTTTAAGTTACCATCTTTCTATCAAGGAATAATGTTGTCGATAATTTTGTTCTCAATGGCCATTTAGACAAAATTATCAACCAATTCATAAAGTGAATACTAAGATCTTAGATTTAATTATTCTATGAATCTTAAAAGAACCTAAAGTGGCATTAATGTATAGTGTCCTTAACTATTTGGTGTTCCCATCAATTCATAAACCATAACCTCCAGTGTGCCAGAGTTCACCTCTAATTTCATAGATGTTAGTCTTTTAACAAATCAAAAGGCTACAACCCATGAAAGCAAGTCCAATCAAATATCAAGGATTAATATCTATATGCTAAGAGCTAGTTTGTGGTAATGTAAGAATTGAGTTACGGCACTCCAATTCTTTATATTACCTGGTCCAGTTCAATACATATAACTTGTTTATGTTGTATTAGTATTTCTATCAGAAGTCATATACTTCAATGATTTGAGACACATCATTCCCGTTGAGATAGACAAACACTACAACCTAGAGTAAATAAAGTATTCCATCTTTATTTATAGATTGTGAACTAGTTCATTTAGACTTAGATAAAGAAACAAGTCTCCCCATAATTAACACTTAATCATGTTTGTTTCTTTATACACAAGCAAAGTCATGGAATCTTTTTCAGATAAATAAACTATTCAACTAACATAGTTTAATCTAGCAAATATCATAATTGCAGCTAAGAGAAAGTTGTTTATACTCAAAGGGTATAATTGGAAATTTGCTTTTTAGGGTAAATATCCCAACACAAACTTGTAGAGAGTGTAGAGTTGAGATGGTGGCTCTAATGACAAATAAGACTCCATCGGTGGTATACTTGTGTAGATCAATAATGCCGCCAAATCATTAGTCTCTTAAACTTCTTCATCCATCAACATGTCTTGTGGTTCTTCTTCTTCAAGTTCCCTTGAAGACTCTTCAAAATAAGAGCATTCTAAATCAAACATTGCCATGTCCTCCATCATTTGATAGGCTTCATTTTTGGGTCTCTCTTCGCAAATTGGGAAGCCATATCTACCTTCAACCCAACTCCTACTTGTAGGATTCAAATCTTTCATAAACACTTGGAGTTGGTACAACTTGGATAACTCATGGTCGGGTTCTCTACTAAGCCTTATCTTTAATCTTTTCCAAGCCATGTGTAAAGGTTCCAAGCCATATTGGGAAAATATTGTGAGGCTTTGGTAAATCTTACTTTAGCTTGCATCATGAATCTCACAAACAAAAATAAAATAAGTTAAAAAAAAAAGTATGAAGTAAAAATAGAATTGATTGGTATTAATATTAATAAAGAAATAGTGTTTCAATCCCCAGCAACGGCGCCAAAAACTTGTTGGTTGGAATGTGCAGCTATAAATTATACTCACACACTCACATGCAAGTGCACACGGTCACAAGTAATATAGATTTAGGAGTTAGAATGTCGAACCCACGAGGATTGATTACTAAGTCTAAGATAAGTATTAAAATTGGTCAATTCTAACTTTATCCAAATAACAAAAATATAGATTTTAGAGAAATAAAAAAAAAAGAAACTAAACTATCATGCAAACGAATAAAAGATAAAATAATAAGAAAAATGTCTAAGTTTACTAATTCCCTAACCTTTCTTTAAACACACTTTCTCCTAATTTCCTTCTTACATTAATGAATCCACTAGAGTTGTCAACCGAGAATTCAAATATATTCACAAACTCCTTTCCAAGATATAAGTGAAAATATCGAGATAAGCTTATATGTTACTCCTAACATAAATTGACTAGATTCATTAAGTTTAGTTATTCTCATATAAAGGTTGCACAAGTCACATAGGTATATTCCTATCCTATGCAAACTCACCCCACACTAGGTAATCTTATGTTATTTTACCTAAGTCCAAACCTAAATTACCCTTCCCAAGTTCTTAAAGGTTTCACTCAATAATCTATTTAGTGATCAATTAAATAGAAGCAATAAGTATAAGGTAAAACAAATAACTCAACAATGGATTTGATTAATAAAAGAGAAGAGAAATAAACAAACACAAGACACTAGGTTGGTTCACATAGTAAAACTAGACAAAAAGGAATTTAGTTCATAATATAAATTAAGAACAATAATATTTTCATACAATAAATTCAAGAAATACAAAATATCAAAGAGAAAAGATCTTTAGAATTCCCCCTCTTTGAAGAGCTTGAAGGTATTAATGGAGGTTGTCAGTCTCCTCCTCTAAGGTTGGTACTTGCTCTCTTGATTCCTCTCTTAAATATTTGCTCTCAATAATATCACTATCTAAATATGAAAAATACAAAGAAAAGTTCACAAGAAAATAGAGAAAGGATGATATGAACAAAGAGTGGTGTTGATATTATGGAGGAAATCAAGAAATGGAGGATTGGAGCTTGTATTCATCTTCTTCTTCCTCTTCTTCTTCTCCTTCCATGGCTGCCTCCCTCTCTTTCTCTCTATCCCAACATGCCTCTTACAACCCTAAAGATAGGGTTTCAAAGATGTGGCTCTTGTAAACCTAAGGCAGGCTGAATTTAGACCTTTGGATCGTCAAAAAGTTGATCTCGACAGTCAATTATTGACTCAGGACGTAGAGGGTGGCGCCGCGGTGCCATTTTTGGCGCTACGGCACCAAAATTACCCAAGAGTTGGCACTGGGATGCTACTTTTGGTGCTGCAGCACCACTTTTCTATTAGTTTGGCGCCGCGGCTTCCCATATGCGCTATTTCTTCATTTTAGCTCCGATTTATCTCATTTTCATTACATTATGACCGTATCGGATTCAACTTCGATTCCAATGGTTTGAAAAACCTATTTGAGAGGCACAAATTTACCTTATTTTGCATCAAATACCTTTGTTTTATTCTCCTATCAATATAAATAAATAACACATTAAAACAACAAGAAAAACACTTGAAACAATTTAATATAAACAAGAACATAGCAAAATTTAAGGCATCATAGTACTAGATAACTCCAATTTTATGGAGTTAACAATCATGGTGTGCTATGTCTTGCTGGTGTCAACCCGTTTTGACACCACTAATTGAAGGATTTTTCAATTTAAATTTTCCTTTTATTTATTTATTAAGAGTAATGTTAGAAGACTACTTGAGCTTATATTTTCCACATAATGCTGAAGGATTTTATGCCTTATATTAGGGGTGAACAAAAGTCCGAAAAACTTGACCCGCCCGTTAACACCGCTCGACCCGAACTCGATATTCGGGTCCATGCCAGCCCACCGGAAACAGTTGGGTTGTACCTGACCAAACCGAGAGGTATTCGGTTCAGGTTCGGGTGAGCATTTCTGGTTCGATTAAAACCAAACCAAACTTGAATAAAAGGAAAAAAAAACGGTAGTGTATATGTATAGTGTATACGATAGTAACGATACCCTAATTTCCTAACCTAACTCACTCACTCTCAATCCCTAACTCTCTCACTGAACTGAATTGTCGCCTCCTTGCTTCACCCCTCAGGCCTCACCGTCAAGACTCATGCCTTCATCCCCTCTGCCTCTAGCCTGAAATCACCCAAAATATTGCTTAATGCTTACCGCTCACGACCTCACTCTCTTGCTACCTCAGTACAGCTCCTCTCACACTCATAGCCACCCACTCTCAAGTCCTCAACCCTCTCCCTCCCATAATTTCAACTTCATCTCTCTTACTAATCTCAACTCTTTTTCTCTTACGACAGTTCGGAAATTTGTGGCTTTGGGTAATGTTTACTTCTTTCTTTTTTCTTTTTTTTTTTAATATCTGTATAAATTATAGAAATTATAAACTATAAATATCATGTCCTATTTGATTATTGAATGCTTAATGTTATGTAGAAAGTCATTGACTATGTCTCTCTCACGGTCACACTTCCATCTCCATTGCTGACGGGGACAAGCTGGCCACGGGCCACGGCTGGACGGCACTCAACACTTGTCACTCGAGAAGCTCAATTAGGTTAGTTCCTTTCTTTGTTTTCTCTTTTTCATGATGTGTATTGAATGATGTGTGTGTATGTACTACTTAACTAATCACAGGTTAATATTAATACTTTTTAAAGAAACTAGAAACATAAAGTATTTCTATTTTTTTTTTTGTGTGGGATGATTCCAATGAAGCATTTCTGTTACCGTGTGCTTTTCTTTGTGTGATGAATGCGTTGATTAATTCACCATAAAACAAGTTTATGTGAACTTGATTTATATTATGTTTACTATTTAGCTTAATTAATTTGTTATTTGTGATGTTTAAACGTGAAAAATACATGTTAATTGCTATGGATTTTCCTTCAATTGTTTTATTTCAATGCTAGGTGGAAATTAGTAGAGTTATTTTTTTTTGTATGAATTTAAGGTGATGGAAGAAGGGGATCCTCAATATGATTTTCCGGCTTTAGATAATGTTGTACATGAGTCATATGTTACTAATGCACCTCCACCTAATACTAACCCACCCAAAAATCCAACACAAAAAGAGAGTGAGAATGTGAGGGGGAAAAAGAGAAAGAAACCTCATAATCCTAATCAGAAAAAGAGGTCATCTATTTGGGAGCATTTTACAAAACTTGAAGAGTGTGACCCCGATAATCCTAGGTGATTGTGCAACTATTGTGGAAATGACTATGCTTGTGACACTAAAAGACATGGTACTAGTACTTTGTGGAATCACTACAAAAATGCTTGGGAAGCAAGTTCTTATGAGGTTGATGCGAAAATAACAAAAGACATATCAATGAAAGGGGGAAAAGAAGGTGAAGGAACCTTAG
Source organism: Trema orientale (assembly GCA_002914845.1). Classification (NCBI taxonomy): domain Eukaryota; kingdom Viridiplantae; phylum Streptophyta; class Magnoliopsida; order Rosales; family Cannabaceae; genus Trema; species Trema orientale. Next base: position 1,918,834 of record JXTC01000012.1, on the reverse strand, counting down.
TGGCAGTGCAGTTCAACAAGAAAGCTTGTAGGCAAGTTATTACCCGATATATTGTTTTGGATGAGTTTCCATTTAGGCATGTAGAAGGGGAGGGTTTTAAGCAAATGGTTCGTGTATTATAACCAAGGTTTGATATACCATCCCGAATGACAGTTGCTAGAGATATTATAAAGTTGTATTATAAAGAGAAGAGAATTTTGACTAATGTGCTTAAAAATGAAAGGGTTTCCCTAACTACTGATACTTGGACATCTATCCAAAAAATCAACTACATGTGTATCACAGCTCATTGGATAGATAGATATTTTAAATTGCAGACAAGGATCATTAACTTTTGCCAAATCATTGACCATAAGGGGGAGATTATTGGGAAGGAGGTTGAGGGTTGTCTGAATGAATAGGGTATTTCCAAGTTATTCACCATTTGATAATGTTGCACCTAATGATGGTTGATAAAGCAATCCAATATTTGCAGAGAAAATTTTTTGCAAAGGATGGGGGTCTAATACTTAGAGGCAAGTTCTTACACTTAAGATGTTGTACTTATATTACTAATCTCATTGTTAAGGAAGGGTTGACTAAAAGACATTATTCCAGTGCTAGCATTCGAAATGTAGTGAGGTTTGTTAGATCATCTCCTTCAAGGTTGAAAAAGTTTAAAGAAGGTATGAAGGAATAAAAAATTTCGTGTAAGGGTTTACTTTGTTTGGATGTTCAATTACTTTGTTTGGATGTTCAAACTAGGTGGAATTCTACCTATTTGATGTTGAATTGTGCTTTAAAGTTTCAAAAAGCATGTGAAAGGATGGAATTGGAGGCGAATTATCTTAAGTATTTTGAGGAAGTTACTCATAAGGATGGAAACACAAGGGAAGGACCGCCGAATGATTATGCCTAGGATAATGCAAGGGTTTTTGTGAAGTTTTTAGAAACCTTTTATGAAGTGACCTTGAAGTTTAGTGGTTCTAGATATGGACTTCTAATAAGTACTTCATTGAGATTTCAGAAATTCAGCAAGAGTTGTATGGTTTAGCACTTGAAGATAAAGAGGACTCTTTGTTGGAAGTATGGCTAGAAGCATGCAAGCCAAGTATGACAAGTATTGGGGGAAAATTGATGAGTCCAATGAAACATTACTAATTGCCCTTGTACTTGATCTATGATACAAATTTGGATACTTGGGACATTGTTTTAGTACTTTTCATGATCCACATACTTGTAGTTAAGCAGCCCCCTAACTTCCAAGCAATGATCAGATATATTAGGTGAACGGAAGACAAAACTGTGTGTATATCATCCTAATTCACTTTACCCTTTTATCCATTATTTTTCACATTTTTTTTACATCTCCATGATAATTACATTAATAAAATAACACCATGAAGCTGTCAGAAGAGACCGGTTTGAACAATGATAATTCTTAGTAAAACAAAATAGCAAACCTAGACGCAAGTCGCAGGAATAGATTAGCTCAAGTTCAAGAAAAAGAGCAAGAGCAACATACAAAACTAGTTAATATGTTCTCTGGTGATACATGCTTAAGTATGACTGTTCACACACATAATGTTCTGTAGACTTACCCTGTCTATATATATGATGCATTGATGGAACATTTTGTCATATAGGTATTGCTACAAGAAACTCCAAAAAAGTCTTGAGGAGTTTGGAAAATATCCCATATGTTGCATAACATGTAATCACATATAACAACAAGAACAAAGCACAATAAGAAAACTATAGAAAGAACTCACTTTGCCAATTGACTCGATGAAAGTTCCAGTGCCAGAAGGGCAGCCAGTGCACCTCCTAGACTATGACCAGTCACATAAACATGCCATTTGAATGACACCTCAGCATGTGATATGATAAAGAATATTGAAAATACTCTTCATACCTTGTTTGATTATCATCATGAAGAATTATTTGGAGTAAGGCCAACTACAAGTTACCAATCTTTGGTGCAACATTCAATTAGATCTTCAAGTATGGGTGGGAGTGGGAGAGTTGGTGGCCGAAGTGGTAGCTTGTATTTTTCTTTTCTACAATAACGGTGTGATCAAGATGGGAGTAGGACAAAGAATGAGGTGGATCGTTACATTTCTGAGCCTCCAGAAGATGTGATTGAAGGTGATGATTATTATGTTTTGAAATGGTGGGCAGGAAATGCATGCAAGTTTAAGGTTCTTTCTCTCATTGCTGGTGATGTGTTAGCCATTCCCATAACAACTGTTGCATCTGAGGCTGCATTTTCTATTAGAGGGCGCATTTTTGATCTGTTTAGGTGTTCATTGAGTCCTAAAACTGTGGAGGCATTAATTTGCCTAAAAAATTGGTGTAATAGACTTATAACTTTCAGATTTGGTTTGGTGTAATAGTTACCTTTGAATTTCATATTTCATATTTTAATAGCTTTCATATTTAGTTTGGTGGATTGTATTAAGTATTAATTAATTATTTACTTTTGTCTTGTGGATGTGGACCATTAGATTGAATATTTTAATTGTCGTTTTTTTGGTAGTTTTGTGATTTTTGTCTAATATTTTGAGAAATTATTTATGGTGAAAATGGATTGAAATTGAATTGCATAAAGCAATTCCAAAAATTGGCCCAAACATGGGATTGAATATCCCAGAAAAGGCCCGAAATCACGAAATGGGCTTATATTGAAAAAATAACAAAAAAAAAAGATATGGGCCAAACCCGAACCCGCCCAAGAACCTGAAACCCGAAAAACCGACCACTATTCAGTTCGGCTATATTTATGTATTTCTTGAACCCAAAACCCGAACCCAAAAAAACCGACTATCATTTAGTTCGTATATTATGTATTTCTCAAACACAATCCGAAAACCCGCCCCATATTTACTCCTACCTTATGTGTGGGTTCTTAGCAGACTTTGGCCCGGTCGACCCATAATTCTATAACACAATTATAATTTAACAAGTACTTAANCAATGAAACATTACTAATTGCCCTTGTACTTGATCTATGATACAAATTTGGATACTTGGGACATTGTTTTAGTACTTTTCATGATCCACATACTTATAGTGATATGATAAAGAATGTTGAAAATACTCTTCATACCTTGTTTGATTATCATCATGAAGAATTGTTTAGAGTAAGGCCAACTACAAGTTACCAATCTTTGGTGCAACCTTCAATTAGATCTTCAAGTATGGGTGGGAGTGGGAGAGTTGGTGGCCAAAGTGGTAGCTTGCATTTTTCTTTTCTACAATAACAGCGTGATCAAGATGGGGGTAGGACAAAGAATGAGGTGGATCGTTACATTTCTGAGCCTCCAGAAGATGTGATTGAAGGTGATGATTATGATGTTTTGAAATGGTGGGCAGGAAATGCATGCAAGTTTAAGGTTCTTTCTCTCATTATTGGTGATGTGTTAGCCATTCCCATAACGACTATTGCATCTGAGGCTGTATTTTATATTAGAGGGCACATTTTTTATCTGTTTAGGTGTTCATTGAGTCCTAAAACTGTGGAGCCGTTAATTTGCCTAAAAAATTGGTGTAATAGACTTATAACTTTCAGATTTGGTTTGGTGTAATAGCTGCCTTTGAATTTCATATTTCATATTTTAATAGCTTTCATATTTAGTTTGGTGGATTGTATTAAGTATTAACTAATTATTTGCTTTTGTCTTGTGGATGTGGACCATTAGATTGAATATTTTAATGGGTTTTTAGCTCCTATAGTCCCTGAACTTTTTAAAATGTGACAATTTAGTCCTTGAACTAAAAAAAATGACAAATTGGTCCTTGAATTTATAATAATGTTGCAATTTGGTCTAAAATGTAAATAAGTGTTTGTTTTGTAATGGAGTTTGTGGTCCTTATGGTTCATGAACTTTTTAAAAGGTGACAAATTATATCATTATTACATTCATGGTCGAATTGGTCACTTTTTTTTTAGTTCAAAGACGAAATTATGACGAAATTGTCACCTTTTAAAAAGTTTAGGGACTAAAGGTGCTAAAAATTCTCTGCAAAAAAAAGAAGAATCCAGAAGCTCCGTTATAAAACAAACGTTTATTTTCATTTTGGACCAAATTGTAGTATTATTGTAAATTTAAGGACGAATTGGTCGCTTTTTTTAATTTAAGGACGTATTTGTCACATTTTAAAAAATTCAGGGACCACCAGCACTAAAAACCCTAATAATAATAATAATAAGACATTGAACTAGTCAAATCAATATGTCTCATGTGTGAGAAGAAAAATTCACACGGAACATTGAATGTGACATAAATGTGATAAGAAAAATCAAATTAGTGGAACATTAATAAATGTCATGTTGTGAGTTAGATATGTAAGCCGAGAATTTTACTCCGTGAACCGGGAGCTAAATTTCAAACCTTCATTTTAATAATCTTGTGCGTTATCATTCATGGTTTCAACCATGAGTAAATTGCCCCCTCAAATTGCTTTTCTGGTGATGCTGTTGGTTTACTTGGGAGGCGCCAACGGTTCCAATGCAGGATTAGGTGGAGAGCCAAAAATCAGGTGCATCGAGGTGGAAAGACGAGCACTCCTCAAGATCAAAGAAGATCTTCATGAAATCAAGGAAGGCTTTCTTTCTTCTTGGGGGAACGAAGAAGAAAAAAGAGACTGCTGCGACTGGTACGGAGTTCAGTGTGCCAACAAATCCGGTCATGTCATCGTTCTCGATCTTTCTCCTTCAACTAATAATTTCTCTCTTTCACCTTATTATGAAGCTTTCGAAGAAGATGATGACAGACGGTTTCTGCGAGGTAATATTACTCATTGGTTGCTTGAGTTGAAATATCTGACTTATTTGGACCTCAGTGTTGTGAACTTCAAAGGGAATCACATCCCAAGTTTCATTGGTACTCTTAGCAGATTAAGGTACCTCAATCTCTCTCACACCAAAATGAGTGGAGAAATTCCTCCTCAGCTTGCAAATCTTTCTAGCTTGCAGGTTCTTGATCTTGGCTATAATTCCAATCTCACCATGAAAAACATGGAGTGGGTTTCTCATCTTACTTCTTTGAGACTACTTGACCTTTCTCAGACGAACATGAGCAAAGCTACTGACTGGATGCAAACAGTTAGCAAACTCCCCTGCTTAGCAAACTTGCAGCTAAGTGATTGTAAACTACCTAGTATCGTACCTACTTCTCTTTCCCTTTTCAACTCTTCGAAATCACTTGCCATCCTAGATCTTTCCTACAACCGTCTCTCTCTTTCAGTGTACCAATTGATGTGTGTGTTCAGTCGTAGCCTTGTTCATCTCAACCTCTGGGAAAACGAATTAGAAGGTACCATACCAGAAGCTTTTCAAAACTTGAGTGCCCTTGAATATCTTGAACTTGGCGTTAATGAGTTAGAAGGTTTCATACCAGAAGCTCTTGGGAAGATGACTACCCTTAGTTACCTTAGTCTTAGTCTGAATAACTTTAAAGGTTCCATTCCAGAAGCCTTAGGAAACTTGACTGCCCTTACACACCTTGATCTTGGTAGTAATATTAACTTAGAAGGTGAATTTCCAAAATCCATTTGGAATATATGTACGTTGCGTGGATTATTTGCACGAGAAAATAATCTTACCGGACTGCAGCTTCCTGAACAGACTCAATTGATGTCTAGGTGCAAAAAGTACTCTTTGGAGCATCTGGATTTAACTTGGAACCGAATCACAGGGTCCTTGCCTAATCTCACTCTATTTTCATCTTTGAAAGAAGTTGCACTTGCCTTGAATCAATTCAGTGGAACCGTACCTGAATCTATAGGACAATTAGCACAATTAGAGAGTTTGGATCTTGCTGCAAATTCTTTAGAAGGTTTTATTTCAAAAGCTCATTTTTCAAAACTATCCAAGCTATCCCATTTGGGATTGTCTTCTAACTCACTGAGTTTGAACATCAGTTCCAATTGGGTCCCTCCTTTTCAGTTGGAGTTTATAGAGCTTGGTTCTTGTAAGTTGGGCCCTCAGTTCCCAAAATGGCTTCAAACTCAAAAGAATTATTCCACACTGGATATTTCTAATGCTGGAATTTCAGATTCTGTTCCAGATTGGTTTTGGGATCTCTCTGCCAAATGTTTTTCCATGGATCTTTCTAACAACCAAATCCATGGAACAGTTTCAAATATTTCTTCATTTGAATTCGTGGATTACCCTGAGGTGGATCTTAGTGCAAATAACATAGAAGGTTCAATACCACACTTCATATTCAAAGTGGGTGCACTAAATCTTTCCATGAATAGATTTTCGAATCTAAATTCCCTTTGCAGTGTCACATATGATGTACAGTTGAGCTATCTGGACATTTCATATAATCAGTTATCTGGACACCTTCCTGATTGTTGGTCGCGTTTCAAAGAATTACGCATTCTTATATTGGCAAATAATAAGTTATCAGGGAAAATTCCAATCTCCATTGGCTCTTTAACTCAAATTGAGACATTGCATTTAGCCAATAATTATTTGACGAAGGAATTACCTTCATCCTTGAAGAGCTGCAGCAACTTAATCGCTTTCGATGTGGGAGAAAATAGATTATATGGACCAATACCAACATGGATAGGTGAAAGTCTACCAAATCTTATTATTCTTAGCCTACGATCCAATCAGTTCAACGGGAGCATTCCATCACATCTATGTTATTTGGCACATCTTCAACTATTGGACCTAGCTTCAAACAACATTTCAGGAAGTGTACCAAAGTGTCTAAGTAACTTTACCGCGATGAGAAGTTCTTCAGAGAGTCGAGATACAACCATCTCCCACACCTACGTGTACAATTCTGGGGGATCTTATGAGTACACATCTTATGAGGACGAAGTACAATTGGTTTGGAAAGGAACAATGTCCAAATTTGGTAGCATTTTGGGACTAGTAAAGATCATCGATTTGTCAAGCAATAAGCTCGCAGGGGAAATTCCAACAGAAATCACTGAACTCGTCGAATTAGTGTTTTTGAACTTATCAAGAAACGACTTCAGCGGACGTATCCCGTTGGAGATTGGTAAGCTAAACTTGTTAGATGCCCTTGATCTGTCAAACAATCAACTTTTTGGTGGAATTCCCTTGAGTCTCTCTCAAATCGATCGTCTAAGCAGATTGAACTTGTCAAACAACAATTTGTCGGGCGAAATTCCATTAAGCACTCAACTCCAGAGCTTTGATGTCAGTTCATATACAGGGAACCCTGATCTCTGCGGAGCCCCACTTCCAAAGAGGTGTCCAGGAGATGAACCAAGTTACTCTATAGCTCCTGTTGCTCGAAATGAAGATGATCAAGACAGATTCGTGACCCCGGGATTTTATGTCAGTTTAGGACTCGGATTTCTCGTCGGATTTTGGGGATTCTGTGGCACATTAATCTTCAATAAGACTTGGAGATATTCATATTTCAACTTCTTCGATGATGTAAAATATTGGATTTACGTGAGGGCAGCAGTATGTAAGGCTGAGGCAAAACCACCCAGTGTTATGAAAAGCTAATCTGTAAGTACTCTGTTTCACAAACTACATAATGTATCTCTTCCTAAGGATTTTAATGGTCCTTGTCTCCTTGATCTGTTTGACATTTTCTTACATCTGAAAACCATCATAATTTAAACTTGTTGAACCTTAGCCAAAAAATAATAATAATAATAACGAAAGAGTAACCAAAAGAGAGAGAGAGAGAGAGAGAGAGAGATATCTTTTCCAAATTAACAAGTTTTAATTTTCTTGTGTTTGTTTAAGGAGCATTTGCACATCGAAAGGGGAGGAATGAAGAGTGCTTCTCGTTGAACAGAGAAAGAATACAGAATCTATTTTCTGTATTGAATAATTTTGTAATGTTATTTGCATAGGGCTGAGATTCTGTTACTAGACTAGATATGTGCACTATTTTGTAATAAGTTGAATCTTCCACTTGGGTTCGAACTCAAAGGTTATCTCAGCTTCATCAATACGTATATCTATATATTAATATATAAATATGACATATGCAGTTAGCTTCAAGAGCTCCCCTTAGGTTCCATCCAAAAGAAAAAAGAACTCTCTCTTGGTTGGTGCCCTCGACCCGGTCGTGACGTTTTTTAGTTCCACTGTCGTTTTAGCTTCATTGCCGTTGTTTTTTTCCTTTTTGCTGTAGTTAATTGTTTCATTGTCGTTCTTAAACCTTACCTACTGAGCTGTTAGCTCTGTACTGTCAAACGCATATCGTAATTTTTGAGGTAGAAATAAAATAACATTTACCCTCTTCTTTTTTATTTTCAATTTAAACAGCCATGAGAAAAGACTTGAAGGATCCGACTCTCAAACAATTTATTAGTAGGAAAACTTTGACCTTTTGACTTTGATGACAAGTGAAACAATAAATTGGAAAAAGCTCATTGAAAGCAAGCACTATCACACTTTCTATTAAAAATAAATAAATAGCAAGCAGAATGAGATAAAATTACTAATTTAGTTATTCTAGTCAACTCAGTAATGTTTATAACAAATGTTTTTCATTGGAACTAAATTAATAGACGCCTCTGTATTGCTCCTCAGTGGAAGACTTTGACTTTTGCTTTTATCACACGATGATTGACAAAAAACTGGTTTAAAAATGAAATGAAACAATAAACTAATCGACAAATGGATAAACACTTGAGACTTTTAAGTCAGCTGTGATATTGTTAACTAGGCACTGTCTTTGAAATGATATCCAAAGATACGACTATTGGCAATGTCATAACAAATCTTGTCACGCCCCACACCTGAGGACGTGCGCCGCATACCCATAAGGCAAAACCCCATAAGCACGCAAGGCATCTTTCTATAAACTTATATAATTAAGAATATTTAATCTCCAATAAATATCAATGTATAATATAAAATTCAACAACTCTTATAAAGTCTCCAAATATTCAAAATAAACACTAAATAATAGAAACTATAATCCAATAAATTCAAGATGATCAACCTTCCAAGTCTTTACATTTCCTCAATCAAGATGAAAAAATTCCTCTCTTTGAACCATGTACCTCAATTACTACTAAATAAGTTCTCCCTTAATCATACCTCTTAACTGACGATCTTTAAAACCTAGGAGGGAAAAATAAACGGGTGAGTTAGAAGCCCAGTAAGTAACCAGTAACCTTAACTAGCTGGATCAAGTATATATATCCTTTGAAAAGGTTAAATCACATATTTCAAAATAAAATCAATTTCAAAATATAATAATTTTCAAGATAATCAAATGAGATTGTTTGGAAAGTCACTTTAACAAATACATGAAGTAGGTTTTCAAAATTTGTCGTTTCATTCTCATTCAATAATCAGTAACACTTTCAAATCACTTCTCAACAGTTTTTGGCGACTATGGCCACACTTAACCCCTGTGATTAGGTTCACATTTACTACAATTAACCCCTGTAGCCAGGTCCACATTTACTACATTTGACCCCTGTAGCTAGGTCCATATTTACTATATTTAACCCCTGTAGCTAGGTCCATATTCAGTGCGTACCGTCCACATATAACCCCTGCGGAATGGGTCCATATTGCATAGTCACTGAAGAGAGTTTCAAAACACATTCATATATAATAACAGTTCGTAAACAATTTCACTTTTCTCATTACATCACTGTAATTATTCTAAAATAATTTTCATATAATAATATTCAATAACAATTTCATATACTTGATCCATATTTTGGTATAAATAATTATCAAATAAACTCAGAATACTTTTTCAAAAAAAGTGATTATTTCAGTAAAACAATATTGTTCTTTCAATAGATTAACTCATTTTACAAAAAGTATATTTTCACTTGAAATCATATTATTTAAGAAAATACTTTAGAATACGAGTTTATTAGAAACAATAAAATATTAAATTTTTAGACAAGAAAAACTACCAGAAAAGATCAAAGGTTACTTACCTCGTTCGCTTTGCCTATTTAACCAAAATAATCAACATAACCTCTCAAACACCTATTATCACACAAATCATATATAAGTATCACAATAATAAAATCATACTCTAATTACACTAAAAGTATTGACTACTTGCTGCCCATGCATCTTCTATAATTTACTCTATAGCTACTCCCAATAATGTCAATTTCTTACGATTTATAACAATTCTAACATCTCTCTAAAAATCACCAAACTTAGAGGTTATGTTCTACAAGTCATGGGGTCCTAAAAATACTAAAAATGTGGCTATAGGGTCCATAGGTAAGCCCCACACAGCCGGACAAGCCGCAGCCACGTTTTGCTAAAAGTACCCAAAGTTTCAGATTTTTCCAGATTCGTAGTACTAATTTCAATTGGCTATAACTCTCTGATTATAAGTTCGTTTTTAACAAATTATATACCGTTGGAAAGATAATTCGATAAGCTTTCCAACCATACTAAATATGACTTAATCAGACCAGTAAAAGTCCCTAAAACTTCTATCGTAATCTCTACTGTGTTTTCACATCTTAACCCAAAACTCAAAAATTCATAACTTTCTATTTACTTAACCAAATCACTCAAAATTTGTCTTGTTTGAATCCTAATATCAATAGACTTCTTTCTCTATCAGATTCATTTCTATATTTTATAAATAATTTATAATCAATTCAAAACCCTAACCCTAAATATTCAATCTCATTCCCAAAATCAAATTAAAACATAAAACTCAATTGGTTAAGAGTTTATTACCTTAGGAGTGAGTCTCAATAACCTATGATAATAGTCTCTTCATCTTCTTTTTCTTCTTACACGTGCATAGCCTTCTCTCTCTCTCTCTCTCTCTCTCTCTCTCTCTCTCTCTCTCTCTCTCTCTTTCTCTTTTTCCTCTCTGTAAAGCGTACGTATAAACTGAGTAGATTATTAATCTTAGGGTTTCTTAAAGGGACTAAATATTAATGTACTAAATTAACCCCAAATATTCTATTTAAGTAATGGCTCTTTTGTCATTTTATTTATCTTTATATTATTTATTTAATACAACTAAACCCCTTTTTTTTTATACGGGTTGTGTAACGCCCCAAGTCCCACATCATGTATGTTCTGGGAAGATCATGGGTAATTAAGTGATAGTCCATGAGCCCAAAAAGTACCTTCAAGCTAGCACTTTTGGGTGAGACCCAGTGGTGTTATATTTGGTATTCAAAGCCGACCCAGTCCATACCTGTGTGGGCCTTAGAAGGCTGCCACGAGCCGGAATCGTGGTGAATATAGACTCCGCCTATAGGGGTTATACGTGGGCTATTGAATGTGGACCCCCTAGCGAGGACGCTAGGCCCTTAACGGGGGGAGATTGTAACGCCCCAAGTCCCACATCAGGTATGTTCTGGGAAGATCATGGGTATTTAAGTAATGGTCCATGAGCCCAAAAAGTACCTTCAAACTAGCACTTTTAGGTGAGACCCAGCGGTATTATAAATCTTTAGTTGAGATGTATTGTGATTTATTTCTTTTCGTGTCTCAAACTAGAGATACTTCTTTGAAAGTCAAGAGTTAGGACCAGTTTTTGTTATTTATTACTTTTAAAAGATGACCAATAAAAATTCGGACCTTTGACTAGTCCAATTCAATGTCATATGTGTGAAGAAAATTTAGCTCTAAGAGCTCGTAGCCGTAGTCCAAAACTTCTCTTTAATCAACAATGAGTTTATTGCCCCCTCAGATTGTTTTCTTCTTGATGCTGTTGGTTTACTTGAAAGCTAATGTAGTAGCCATTAGAGAACCAAAAACCAGGTGCATAGATGTGGAAAGACAAGCACTCCTCAAGATCAAAGACGATCTTGATGAAATCAAAGATGGTTTACTTTCTTCTTGGCGGGATGAAAAAGAGAGCAGAAACTGCTGCAAATGGTATGGAATTCAGTGTGCCAACAACTCAGGTCATGGTACTGTTCTTGATCTTTCTCCTTAATCCTACCAAGAAGATGATAGCACGGAAGTTTTGCAAGGTGTTAGAGTTCGTAGCCTGAATTCTGTTTGGTCCGACCCGAAAAGCTCGCGGTGCAACATAAGTAGCGATTTTGTAAATTTTTAGGGGTCTATGGTGGTAGCGGAGGGATCGAGCTGATTTTTTCGCACATATTTTGTCCGTACACGTATGTGTTTTAGTGTTTTAGAATTTTATATATTTCGGCTTGGCTGTATAAGACTCAACCTTCTGTACTCAGTTTTTCGACACTGAAATTTCTTCTCATCTACCAGTGGTTTTTCTGATTAGGGTTTCTATTTAAATCTGTGTGTTTTCATTTTCATTCTATTGCCTTTATCGTTCGTTAGTTCTTAACAAACTGGTATTAGAGTATTTAAGCTAGGTTTGATTATGATAATAGCAACCATAAAGTATGATATTCTGCTTTTAGATCGTAGCACCAGATTTTTCCAATGGGAGGTTAAGTGGTGGGTTGTGCTCGCGCAGATGGATTTGGACGATACACTGTTAAGGATCAATCAAATGCCTTCATCCTTGTCTGCAGAGGAAAAATAACATAGGGATCAAAAAGCCCTATCTTAGATTCATCTGCATCTGTCAAATCAGATATTACAAGACGTTCTAAAAGAGAAAACCGCAGCCTCATTATGGTTGAAATTGGAGTAGTTATGCATGACGAAAAGTCTAATCAACAAGCTGCATCTAAAGCAGCGATTGTATTCACACTGTATGGAAGAAGGTACGTCCTTAGAAATCACTAAAACGTCTTTAAGAAAATTGTTTCCGATCTAGAAACCATGGCGGTTAAATATGATAATGATGATCTAGAATTGATTCTGTTGTGTGCATTGCCCTCTTCATATACGAATTTTAGGGATACTATTTTGTATAGTAGTTAAACTCTTACCCTAAGTGAGGTATATGATGCTCTATTCTCTAAAGAGAAGATGAACTAGATTGTGACCGGAACCGAAACCCAGGCAGAGGGTCTTGTTACTAGAGGGAGGATGCAGGATAGAAATTTTGGTGGTGAATCTAGGGGCAGATTGAAATCTAGAAATAAAAACAAAACTTTGTAATTATTGTGAGAAAAAGAGCCACATCAAATCTGAATGTTATAAGTCGTAGAACAGGAAAAAAAAGAGAAGATGCTAATCAGAAGAGAAAACAAGCAGATAATTCTGGTGAAGCCAGTGTTGCAGAAGATGATTTCAGTAGTGGAGAACTCCTAGTAGTTTCTGATGGTGACACAAAACCTTTCGATGACTGGATTCTAGATTCAGGTTTCATATTTCATATATGTCCTAATAGGGACTAGTTCTCAACATATGAAACAGTGTCTAAAGGTATTATATTGATGGAAAATAATACACCTTATAAGGTCACTGGTATTGGAAGGGTCAAAATTAAAATATTTGATGGTGTTATCAGGACCCTTGGTGGTGTGAGATATATTCCAGATTTAAAGAGAAATCTGATATCTTTGAGTATTTTTAATTCAAAAGGTACAGGTACACTGGTAAAAGTGGAGTTCTAAAAGTTTCCAAAGGAGCTCTTTTCATGATGAATGGGCAGAAAAGATCTACTGAGTTATATGTCTTACCGGGTTCTACAGTCAAGGTGAAGCAGTTGTCTCTACTCTTTCATTCTCAAATGATAAAGTTACTAAGATTTGGCATATACGTCTTGGGCATATGACTGAGAATGGCATGGCTAAACTGAGTAAAAGAGAACTTTTTGATTGGCAGAGTACTATTAAACTGAAGTTCTACGAGCACTGTGTTTTTGGATAGCAGAAGAAAGTCAGATTTACAAAAGGCATCCATAACATAAAAGAAACACTTGACTATATATATTCTAATCTATGGGGACCATCCAGGGTACCTTCTAAAGGAGGTTCTAGATATTTGTTGATGATTATGGATGATTTTTCCAGAAAGCTTTAGGTGTTCTTCCTGAAGTAGAAGAATGATGTGTTACCTATATTCAAGGACTGGAAGACTATGACTGAGAAGCAAACAGGAAAGTAGATTAAACGTCTCCGCTCTGGTAATAGCTTGAAGTTTTGTTCTGACGAGTTTAATGTTTTCTGTAAGTTAGAAGGCATCGTAAGACACTTAACAGTTCATCATACTCTACAATAAAACGGTGTGGCAGAGCATATGAATAGGATAGTAATAGAGAGAGTATGCTATATGCTCTCCAATCCTCATTTACCTAAGTCTTTATGGTTTGTTCTCGTCCAGATTTGTCATATGCAGTTAGAACTGTTAGTAGATATATGGCAAATCCTAGTAAAAAATATTGGAAAACAGTTCAGTAGATTTTTAGATACTTGTGTGGCTCTACTGATTCTTGTTTGTAATCTGGGAGAACTAGAAATAGAGTCTTGGATATGTTGATTATGATTTTTTTGGAGACCTTGATAAGAGAAGATCTCTTACTGGGTATGTTTTAACTATTGGTGGCTATGCTATCGATTAGAAAGCTACCTTACAGGCTATAGTTGCATTATCTAGTACTGAGGCTGAATACATGGCTATTACTAAGGCTTGTAAGGAAGCTATTTGGTTGAAGGGACTATTTAGTGAACTCAATAATGACTTACAGATGATATTAAGGAATGACTTCAATTTTCGACAAACAAACTCTCCATCTCTTCTACAAGAATGCAAAACTTAGCAAGCAATACAAACTAAGTCTAAGCAATGCTTAAACTTGTCTCTAGGAAGTGTCTTGGTCATTATATCAGCAGGATTATCATAAGTACTAACTTTGCTCACAATTATATCATCTCGAGCAATAATATCACGGATAAAATGATACTGTACATGAATGTGCTTGGTCTTCTCATGAAATGTCTGATCTTTTGTGAGAAAAATAGGACTATGACTATCACAAAAGACTATAAGGTGGAGATTATTAGAGTTCGTGACTTGAATTCTATTTGGCCTAACCTGAAAAGCTCACGGTGCTACATATATGGCGATTTTAAAATTGGGAGATGTTTTCAGGAGTCTGTGGTGGTAGCGGAAGGATCTGACTGATTTTTTAATTAGAAAAATCAGGATAAAACACTGCCTGATTTTTCCGTACATGTTTTGTCCTTACACCCATGTGTTTTAGGGTTTAGGATTTTATATATTTCAGCTTAACTGTGTAAGACTCAACCTTCTGCACTCAGTTTTTCGACATAGTGAAATTTTTTCTCCTCTGCCAGTGGTTTTTCCTAATTACAGTTTTCTACTTAAATCTGTATGTTTTTGTTTTCGTTCTATTGCTTTTATCGTTCGTTAATTCTTTACACAAGTTAACATTAGTGCTTCATTACTTGAGTTGAAATATCTGACTTATTTGGAACTCAGTGTTATTCATTTCAAAGAGAATCACATCCCAAGTTTCATTGGTAGCCTCACCAAACTTAGATACCTTAATCTCTCTCATGCTTCATTGAGTGGAGAAATTTCTTCTCAGCTTGCAGGTCCTTGATCTTGGCTATAATTCTGATTTTAGCATGAGAAACATGGAGTGGGTTTCTCGTCTTTACTCTTTAAGACTACTTGACCTTACTTACACAAACATAAGCAATGGAAATAGTTAACAAACTCCCTTACCTAACAAACTTGCAGCTAAGTCAATGTAATCTTCCTAGTATTGTACCTTCATCTCTTTCTCTTGTCAACTCTTCGACATCACTTACCGTCCTTGATCATTCTAAAAACAAGCTCTCTGCCTCCTTTCATAAATTCATGTTCATGTTGAGTCGCAGTCTTGTTCATCTTAACCTCTTAGATAACATGTTAGAAAGTTCCATTCCTAATTTCATTGGGAAATTGAGTGCCCTTGAATACCTTGAACTTGGTAATAATCAGTTAGAAGGTTTCATACCAGAAGCTCTTGGGAACTTGACTGCTCTTACATACCTCAGTCTCCCTTTTAATAAGTTAAAGGGTTCCGTTCCAAAAGCTTTAGGGAACCTAACTTCCCTTACATACCTTAATCTTGGTGAATTTCCAAAATCCCTTTGGAAACTTTGCAAGCTGCTTGAAATATCTGCACGAGAAAACAATCTTAGTAGAGTACTGCATGTGCCTGATGATCAGAGACAATTATTTTCTAGGTGCAAACATTACTCTCTAGAGTATTTGGACTTGGCTTTGAACCAAATCATGGGGCCATTGCCTAATCTTACTCTATTTTCATCGTTGAAAGTACTAACGCTTTCTGATAATCAATTCATTGGAACTGTACCTAAAACTATTGGACAATTAGCACAGTTAAAGATTTTGGATCTTGATAGAAACTCTTTGGAAGGTGTGATTTCAGAAGCTCACTTTTCAAAAATATCCAAACTATCTCAGTTGGGCTTGTCAAATAACTCGCTAATTTTGAACATCAGTTCTGAATGGATTCCTCCTTTTTAGTTGGATGAAATGGGACTTAGGCCTTGTAAGTTGGGCCCTCAATTCCCAAAATGGCTTCAAATCCAAAAGAACTATACTACACTGGATATTTCTAATGCTGGAATTTCATATTATATTCCAAATTGGTTCTGGGACCTCTCTTCTAAATGTCTTTCCATGGATCTTTCTGGCAATAAAATATGTGGAATAATCTCAAATATTGCTTCATTTGAATTCATGGATTACCCTGAGGTGGATCTTAGTTCAAACAACTTAGAAGGCTCAATTCCGCATTTCATATTCAAAGTAGGGGTACTAAATCTTTCCACGAATCGATTTTCAAATCTGAGTTCCCTATGCAATGTCACAGATGATGTACAATTTGACCTATCTCGATATTTCACATAATCAATTATCTGAAGAGCTTCCCGATTGTTGGTCACATTTCAAAGAATTAGGCATTCTTATATTAGCAGATAATAAGTTATCAGGAGAAATTCCAACCTTCATTCGTCTTTTAACTCAAATGGAGACATTGCATTTAGGCAACAATTATTTGACCAAGGAATTACCTTCATCCCTGAAGAGATGCAATAATTTAAAGGCCTTTGATGTGGGAGAAAACAGATTACATGGACCAATACCAACATGGATAGGTAGAAGTCTACCAAATCTTATTATTCTTAGCCTACGATCCAATAACTTCTTTGGTAGCATTCCCTTACATTTGTGTCAGCTGGCACATCATCAACTATTGGACCTATCTTCAAACAAAATTTCAGGTAGTATACCAAAATGTCTCAGTAACTTCACTGCAATGAAAAAAGGTTGGGAGAGTCTAGATACAACCATTTCCCATACTTACGAGTACAATTCTGGGAAAGAATCTGTGTTTGCATCCTATGAGGATGAACTAAAGTTGACATGGAAAGGAGCATTTTCTAAGTTTGGTAGCTTTCTGGGACTAGTAAAGATCATTGATCTGTCAAGCAATAAGCTAGTGGTGGAAATTCTGACAGAAATCACTGAACTTATTGAATTGGTTTTTTTTGAACTTATCAAGAAACAACATGAGTGGACCAATCCCCTCGGAAATTGGTAAGTTGAATTCGCCAGATTCTCGTGATCTATCCAATAATCAACTTTCTGGTGGAATATTCCTTCAAGCCTCTCTCAAGTGCATCGTCTTAATGTATTGGACTTGTCAAACAACAATTTGTCAGGCAAAATTCCAGTAAGCACACAACTCCAAAGCTTTGAAGCCAATTCATATGCAGGGAATCCTAAACTTTGTGGAGCCCCACTTCCAAACATCTGTTCAGAAGAGGAACCAACTGTTTTTGGACATCCTGTGGCTCAAAATGAAGGAGATCAGGACAGGTTTGCAACCGCCGGATTTTTTATGTCAGACTAGGACTTGAATTTCTTGTCCGATTTTGGGGATTTTGTAGCACCTTAATCTTCAACAAGACTTGGGGATACTCACACTTCAACTTCCTCAATGATGTAAAAGACTGGATTTACATAGTGGCAGCAGTATATAAAGAAAAACTACTCGGGATTATCATCTGTAAGTACTCTTTTTCCACAACTATATTATATATCTTTGCGAAATGAAACGATCCTTGTTCTATTTTCCATTTTCTTCATCTTAAAATCGTCTTCTTGTTTTTAGTTGGAGGAGCTTTTGGAAATGAAAGGGAGACTGCTTCCCTTGGAATCAGGAGTATGCTTTTACACAATGCACAGATTTTCGGAACATATATACGATAGTACTGGAACCGTATTTGGTTGTGAATGTGCTTGCTTCTTCCCCACCAACCCCCCCGCCTAGTGTCGCCTTTTCAGTTTGTTGTCGTTTTAATTTCTTTGTCGTTTGTTCCATTTAGTTTTGTTCTTTTCTTTTCATTCGCCCGTCGTTTTATTTATTCTTTTTTTTTTTTTGTTCTGTTTAGAAAAATTGATACGTAATATTTACAACTCGAAAGGTTTTACTTTTCCATAATTGATAATTAACTAACGAGCAATGTTGGTGCTAACGTCACAAGACTTGTTAGTCTGTTACTAGTGATTATAAATAATAAATTGGGTCTCACATGCACTCATCTGAAATGTAATTATAATTAAAGGAAACTACACCACGTACCCTTTTTCTAAATTATATGTTAATAAATATCCATTTATTGACTTCTATATTCTTTTTTAAGTTTTAATGATTATAATTTACGATTATACCCTTATGTAAGTTAATTTGACATATTCATGTATATAATTAATTTACTAACATATATAATTTATTTATCAATATATGTAATTAATTTACCAATATATATAATTTATTTACCTGGTATATATAATTCATTTACCAGTATATATAATTAATTTATCATAGTATATAATTCATTTACTGCTAGATATAATTAATTTAACAAAGTATATAATTTATTTACCAATATATATAATTCATTTATCGGTGTATATAAATCATTTACTATAGTATATAATTTATTTATTATACTATATAATTAATTTATTGATGTATAAAATTCATTTACCATAATATATAATTAATTTATCATAATACATATAATTGATTTACTTGATTTATCACTATTCTATGGCAATATTTATTTATTTATCATTAATGTACTATGGTATCCCTTATTATAGAGTCGTATTTAACTCAATTTACACTAATATACCATAATATATTGCGAGTATAAAGTAGTATAAAAATGATTTTCTAACATATATCATTGATATAGCGTCTAATTAGTTTGATTTACAATTATTTTTATACATATTTCCAACAGAAAATGAGTTCCAAGCTGTCATATCCGCAAATAACTATGTACATTAATTGGACCTTATTAGTTATATTTATAATGTTGTAATAAAATATAAAAGCTCTTCCACGATTCATTTAGGTAGCCAAGTCGTCTTACTGTATAGTTAAACAGAAGTTTTGAGTCTTTATAAAATAAAAAATATAAAAAAGAAGTTTGAGTCAATATCAGAATCAAACTACCACACACGAAGCATTCATTTTCGTTCCCCACCAAAAAAGAGAAATCAGAATGTAAGTTACAACATACGATAACAAAATCAAGAGAATATACAACTCTGAAAATTGCTAATTAAATTGTAACTTTGGTTCAAACAGCTTTTAGCAAACTTTTTAAAGAATTTTGTTCAAAATTAAAACATTGTACTATGTATCAATTTTTATACTAAATACTATGAAATGAAAATTGGAAAAAAAAAAATTCACAATTTTCTTGGAAAACCAGAGAATTTTTATTTGCCATTGAAAATGAGAAGTTACAGATGTTGACGATGGTGATGGATGATGAATTGGCGGAGTTTTTGGCAAGATCCGACGACAATAGCGACGATGACGGCTTCATGAATATCGGACTCGTCATCAACTTCGTTCGCCAGGACGATCCCCCGCCAGAGAACCTCGCGCTCGATTCTGATAACAAAGAACTCTTTGCTCTGATGGAAGAACAGTGACTTAATCCTTCTGTTGTATTTGTACGAGAACAGCAAGGGCTTGCTCAGGGTACCAAACGATATCGAACTATGCGAAAGGGAGGAGATAGTACTGGTGGTCTGTTGGTGATGAGACCATACTTGGAATTACAAAAATTAGAAATAAAGAAAAGGATATTCATGCAGATAAAAAGTAAAAGAGATATTCATTTAAACAAGCCCTCTAAACTGGGGCATTTTTGTAGAAGTCCCTTATAATTAGTCAGTAACAAACTAATACATTATATAGAATTAGAGGAATTAGAGATCATATAATGCTTCATAATATTATTCTTAACTAGCAAGCTAAATTGTCTCGGAGAAAATGTCGCTTTTAAAAACAAGAAGAAATAATCACTATCAAAAGACAAACGCCATGTACTCAACACTTAAAGAATCAGAAATATCAAAGTTGAACTTTGTTTTTTGTTTTTCCTTTTGCTTAGGAAGTCTCGTTTTCAGAATATGGCTTTTTTAAGTAGAATATTGTTATTTGACGACTAGTATCCTCTGCCGTTATCGAATCTATGAAACATAAGAAATTACTTTGAAGAGGTCAGTGGAGTACATTTTCTTGCAAGAGAAAGAAAGAAGAGAGAAACTTATCAATACAAGTTAATTTAAACAAGTTCAAATGCTTAGAGCATACTTGGATATACTTTCAATCAATTTTTTGTCTATAAAAATTGAAAACAAAAACAAAAATTTTGTCTATGTTTCTAAATTTACAAATAAAAAACTTGCTTGGTAACACATCAAATCATTTTTAATTTTGTGAAAACTAACGACATAAACATCCTTTGTAACAAGAAAAATTAAGTAGAAAAATACCATTTTTAAAAATTTATTTAGACAAATACAATCTACGAAAATACTATTTTTAAAATTTTATTTCGCAAAGTATCACTTTTGAAAGTTTATTTAAGAAAATACCACTTAAAAAATTTTGATTTATAAAATTACCATTTCTGGTTTTATTTTAATTCTGGAAGTGAAAATCCATTATTTTTTAAAAACATTGTTTGCAATTTTTTAAAACAAAAAATAAAAACAATATTACTAAACATATTTTCCAAGAAGATTTGAAATTTTTGTTTATTTAAACAGAGAATAAAAAACAAAAGTATATCCAATCAGGTCTTTAGAATCCATAGAAAAGGTGGAGGAGGAACCGAAAATTATTTAAGATATTTTTTTCTGCAGTTTTGGTCTGAATTGTTCGTGTCCCATATTAACATTTAGGCTTTTATTATTTCCTTTTAATTCTTTTTAAAAGGATATTTAATTTCACTGTTTTTAAAATTATAAGGGGATTAAAAATTCAGAAACACATTAAATTTTTGAAATTGCAGTCATTTTTAACAGCCATTAATGATTTCAGTCATTTTGCTAACAGAGTTAAAGTCCAGGGTTTTAATTGCCCAAAATTAAAAGTCTAAGGTCCAAATCGTTAGAACAAAGATAGTCAAGGGACCACTCGTGCCATTTACCTATTACAGTTCAGAGAAAATGGAAAACATACTAATGCGTGTTATCTCAAACCTTATTGGTTGAAAACGTAGGACCCACTGTACAATTCTCCTCTTCAACCAATAAGATTCATTGAAACACGTAACAAAAAAAANATATTCAGAATTCAGTTTGGTACGAATGAACCCTCATTAGCAGAATTGTACCTTTTGTTTTGGCAGCAGCTCTAAGAAATAAGAAAGTGTTTTTTGTTCTGTTATATACTAGTCATAGCGTTATAGAGAGAGTGTTTTATGGCGAAGTTGAAGGCAATACTAGTGGTAGTTTCAGTACTGGTGGCGTTGTCATGGATACCCATCTCGGAGTGTGCCAAGAAACCGGTGGCTGGGGCTAGAAAGGAAGACATTCCGTACATCAAATGCCAGGTCTGTGAGAAGCTCGCTGCTCAGCTCTACCACCAAGTTCAGAAGAAGCAAGCTCAAATTGCTCCCAAGAAGGTATTTTTATCATCTGGGTTTGCTTTTTTCTGTCTTGAAAATGTGTTTGAAAGGCGATCAGTGGGAATTTTTTGAATTTTTTTAATTTTAGTTTTGTGATTTTGAATATGGGTTTTGGTTCCCTGTTTCTATTGTTGTTAGATCTCGGAGTACCAGATAATTGAGATTGCAGAGAATGTTTGTAATTTGAAGAAAGCAGAAGCAGATTGGATTTTGCAGATTGATATAGTTGAACAAGGTGATAAATTGAAGGTAAGAAAATTATAACCTGAGTTCGGTTTTAGGGCGTTTCCCATGAAATTTCCAAGAATAGTGTGATAAAAGGAAGATGAGACACTTGGGTCTTATTGGTTATTTTTATGGATCTTATTTACCAAATCCCAATTTGAAACAGCTTCTATATTCTTTTATGATGCATTATTGGAACTATTCTATACAATTGAATGAAAACTACGTTTGTTGTTGGAATGCCTGGATCTGTTACATCATATAATGTTGTGTTTCGTTTCAGCTGGTTGAACAAGACACTGAAGGGCAATGCAATTCAGAATGCAAGACCATTGAACGAGCTTGTCAGGAGGTGAGATTTTGACTCTTCTATATACATTGAGGATTTAAGTGCCTTCAGATTTTTCACTTATTTTCCTCTAATATTGATTTGGAGTTCTATGATTCCTTGATTGTATGATCCCCTGTATAGTACTTTACTGTAGTAGCAAATCACTTCTCTGAAGGTTGACTTTGACTTTGGCCTTTAAGATATTGGATATAGCCCCAGTTTAAAGATGTTGTAATGAAAACACTACAATGGAACATTTCAGGTCTTGGGGTATTCAGATACTGATGTTGCTGAGTATCTATATAAGTCCCAGCCTCAGATTGATTCATTGGTTAATTTTCTCTGCAAAGACCTCACCAAGGCATGCAGTATGAAACCCCCTCCGGTTCCTAAGGTAACTGCTCTCTTAATTTAATTTGATATAAAGCTGCTCCATTGCCTGAAGCCTCTGATCCCGGGGACTGCCCATGGTCAAACTACTTCTGTAGAAATCTAGTCAAAATCCTTTTATCATTCTTTTTTCCTTTTATTTGGAAAAACCTCGGCCAAGTGCTTTTACAAGAGTTGTTTATGTGTTTATATGGGATATGGATATGCTTTCAGCTATCTAGGTTCTCAGTTGTTTTTCATCTGTGATTCAGGATAGGACTCCTGGAGAACCTTTTGAGCCCAAGTCAGCTAAAGAGGCTGAAATGGAAAAGATAATGAAATCTATGGAGGTGATTAAGCTTGTTGTCCTCAGCACTTTGTTATACTTGCTTTGAAATTAGGCTAAGTTCTGCTCCCACTTTTCTTCAGGGTATGCCAGGAGCTCCAGGCATGAAAATGTATTCAAGGGATGATTTGATGAACATGAAAAATTTTGGTGATGAAGATGCTGACGATGATGATGATGAGGATGATGATACACTTTTTCCCTCGAAATTGGTATGTGGGAACTTCTAATTGTCAGATTAAGTTTTACTGAAATGTCAAGAATGTTTCTTTAACATTCAACGAAATTCAACTCTACAGGGAAAAGTTTTGAGAGAAAAACAGAGTTCCAAGGATGACTGGAAACAGAAGATCACCAAAGGGATCACAAAGACTGGTGAGACGTTAAAGAAACATGCAAACAAAGTCTCCAATCACATACGGCAGTGGTGGAGAAGAATCAAAAAGCCAAGTCCAAAGAAGAGTTCCAAGGCAAAGAAGCAAGAGCTATAGAGGCACCCAATTTTACAATTGTAGGGTCCCATTAAGATTAGTCGCCCTCTTTTTGCTCGTAATATATCACATTACCTTTCACACAGTCAAAATCTGAAAAGACATCAAAGGCTATTTCGTGAATTTTGGTTAATTTTTTTCTCTCATATGGAGGACTCGTGATTTTTGTAACAATGCAACAATGTATGAGAGTAAAACCATCTCCCAAGAAAACTTGCTAGAGTTGATATACTTCTCATCTTCTCTGTTTTAGACATTTACCGAAATCATCCTCACGATAGTATTTCAAATGCCTGGTACGATAGTAGGATAAATCCCCTGCAAATTTTGGACACCTCTCGCATCAATCCATTTTAAGCTACTAATTGATAAATATGGACTCACATGAAAAAAAAAAAAGAAAGGTCGGGGGAACAACTTAAACGACGGTAGTATGGATTCTGGGTGTAGTGTGCAAGATAGACAGAATAGCATGGCAAGTTAGGACACACGAAAAATATGGATTCCATGTGTAGTGTGCAAGATAGACAGAATAGCAGGGCAAGTTAAATGGTAAAATAATTCCAAAATTTTTTCATGGTGCTCCAATGAGCAAACAAATTACAGGAAAATTACACAAGGCAGTTTCTCAAACAGCAAGGCAACAATCTCCAAAACATTATGCGGTTGTTGCTTTCTTCAATAGACCGTTTATTGAAGGAAAACACCACCCAAACTCAACGCATCTTGTAATGTTGAACCCTTGAAACAGCAGAACGCCGGCCGTTTAACGAATATTTGAGAGTTATATCAACATCTCGAGGGTTCTTTTTGTTCTGAGCCACAGTCATGGTTCCGATGATTGCCTCTCCTTCACAGATTGTTAGCACATCTTCCAGATAGAGTACAGTTTGCTTCCAATGTGTAGCCCGTGATCTCGGTCCTGCATAATGATTCAAGTTCTCAAAAATCGATTGCATATCCTACCATAAACATCACATCTGTTTCTTTCTTTTCATTACTTTCAATGCCCATATAACCAAGACAAACATCAATCCGAAACAAATGAGCAAAGTTAAGTAAAAGACAGAGACATTAACCTGTTGAGAAGCCTTGCAATTTATGACACTTGGTAAATGATACATCGAAGTAGGCTACAAGAGCATGAATGTAATCATCACGCTCAGCGATAAGCTTAAAGGGAGCTGTAAAGGAAGCGTCTCCTGGAGCCATCTTAGAGATATCCATTGTCTGCATGAAGCACAAATTAATGAAAATGAATACATATGTCAAATGATAGCTCAAAAGAACACAATTATGCAAATTAAGTGTAAAAAGATTTTTTGATAAGAGACTCTTGAAAGATTTTGATGTTTATGTTAGTGAACTTATACATATCAGGTGTGTATCTATTTCTGCCTATGCATGTGTACAAGTATTCCCACCTTGAGCAGCTGGCAATTTGTAACAATTTGATTTTGGTCAACTGTGTCCACAAGAGGCTCTGTCATCGCTTGCTTCCTAATGCAGCTCATGTCAAAGCCATAGACATTATTCCAAACTAGAGTAGCATCAAAATTGAAGGAAAAAAGTAAGAATGAAGGCCATGAGCAACAAAATTAAAAATGTAAACTTGGAACAAAAAACTTATAACTGGGGAAAAAAATAAAAATTGGAAAAATTGAAGGCTAATAAATCAAACATTTACAAGGATGCAACCTGAAAACAGTAGTCATTGACTTTTATGCATGGAAGAGATCATGAAACTTACATTCAATCTTATCTTCTTTGTACTCTTGATCCTCGATGGCAGTCAAATAAAGAGAAGCTTTGTCTGGCAAAACAATTCCATCATCGACCTACAATTTGGATGGAGATTTAGCATTACAGATTCTCTAATAAAAATTTTTTGGAACAAAAAGAGTAGGCAGATATCTTTAACAGTGATTTAAAAAAAACCCCAAAAATTAAATATATCCTAGAGGAACTTTTTAAATTGTTAATTCAAAGTGAAATATACATACAACCTTGAACAAATTTATTCTGTAGAATCAGAAATTGCACACATGATAAGGTCGATTATACATGACAGAAAATCCTTAATGCAAATCAAGAACGTAAACTACAACTTACAAGCCATTTATCACGGGCATACAAGACTGTATTCAACATATTCTCAAACAACAAGAAGTACCCCATCCATTCTGAGATAATTATATCCACTCTAGGTACTGGGAGCTCGAGTTCCTCAATCTTTCCCTTCAGAACTGTTACAACTGCAATTGAAAATAATTAGTCAGCAAAACCAGAATAAGAAGTTTGTCAAGGCAATCAAATTGAAACATGACAAGTTTAATAAAACCTATGAATAAATGAATTACCATTTGAATATCCATTAGCTTCCACAATTTCTTTCGCAGTGTTAGCCATATGTGAACACTCAACCTAGAAGAATTTGAATATTCAATGGAAGTAAGAAAACAGGTCAACTGTAGGGGAATTCTGCATTGAAGCAAACAAAAGGGGTCCATCACAAGTTCCCCTTGTAATTATGAAGCTAAGAAAAGTAAATACAACACAACATACCGCATACACATGTTGTGCCCCTGCTTTCGCACAAAACAAGGACAGAATTCCAGTCCCTGCTCCCACATCAAGAACGATCTTATTCTTAAATAAAAACTTATTTTGATAAATAACATTCTGATATGTCTTAGTTCTCACAACATCCTTCAGCATTTCCTGCAAGAAACCAAAACACTCAGACAACATATTCATCAAGCCACTACTAACGACCGAATTTACCTCGAAAAGTAGTTCTAGAGTAGCTCTAACGCTATGGAGATTGACATAACTCTCAATTACCCAATAACACTTAACAACCTCAATAAATTTCACACTCAATATTAGTGTAGAAACTACCAATAATACAACGCCCAAATCTCCATACTAAGGCCAGGTTTACTAATCCCGGAGGGGAATAAGAAACAATGAGCGGGAAAGGCTATTTTCATTGGGTTTCTAATTGGCATGTGAGCACATGAATCCTCTGCTCTCCATTACGGATTAGTAAACAGAAGCTCAACACAAACTTCACGAAGTAAGAAAAGGGCTACAAGAACGGAAAAAGCTACAGACTTTGATCCAAGTAAAAGCAAACTTACTTCATGAATACCTGCAAAACACACAAATAAAACCCCAATATAAGTGCTTTTAAGACCAACGAACCATTAAAATGTATCAAAGCAACAAACTTTAATTCGAAAAAAGAGAAAAGACCCAATACTCAAAAACACATGTAACAGCTTACCGAAGTGAGAGTATGAATCGAAGTAATAGTCGGCGCTGGTTTTATCATCGGCGTCGGCCACCGACACATCCGCTGGGTCGCACTCGAGGCCATCAACGGCCTTATCGCAGCCGGCAACGGAGCCATCGACGTCGCACATGGACTCGTCGAGGTTGGAGCTCTCGGTGGCGGCGTCGAGAGCTTCGTCGTCCTCGTCCCTGAAGCGGATCTTGGTGGGGTGATGCGGCTCCATGTCGTCGTTGTTAATGCTGGAGCCGCTACTGTTATTCTTTCGGCGACCCATTGAAGTTGAAGATGGATTTTATTTATTTATGTTATGTTATGGGGTTTTGGAAGGGAGCGCAGAGCAGGGTGGGGTGTGTGGCGGAGGTTTTGGTTTTAGGGTTTTAGAGTGGGTTTTTGATGAGGTCTGCAACTTGCAAACGAAAGCCAAAGGAGTATCGTCAAGGCAAAGCGATGAAACGACGTCGTAAACTGAAAAAGGTGAGTAAAACTCAAAGTAAAACACAAGTGAACGACAACTTTTCCTTTTTTTTCGGTCCAAACAAAGCTTCCACTTTCGGCTTTTTGAGTGTACGGTGGTGCTTCTTTAGATACTATTACTATGCTGCTTTACCTAGGCTAGTTTTGTCGTGAGTCTCACCCATCTGCTAGGTGTGCAGAAGTGACCCACATTTATTTATTTATTTTGTTTTTGGAGCCTTGTTTTACTTTGGCTTTTGAATATACGTACTCTGTTTCCCCTAGTCCAATTTTTAGAAAATTTTCTTTATCAATCGAAGGGATCATACCTATATTTTCACTTGGGTAAATTACAAAAGAAAGAAAAAAAGAAACTTTAGAGTTTAGATATTTTATAATTTTAACCCTAAAATTTAGACCATGCGAAATAATAACATAAAATTAAGAATTTATAGTTGATACCATAAGTTAACTTTTTAAATAATTTTAATTAATAAAATATAATAACATCCTCAAATTAAAGAGAATAATAAGGATTAACATAGTTTTAATAGAGGATATTATTTTTTTATTACCAAAATTAGTCAAAAGGTCAATCCAAAGAATTAATTTTCACAAATTCTTAATTTCATAATTTTATTTTGTAGAATCCAAACTTCAGAATTTAAATTGTTAAATATTCAAATTTCAGAATTTCTTTTTAATTCACCCTTATTTTATTTTATTTTTTTTTAATTTATATATTTTCTTTTGGTTATTATCAACATTGTATTTCAAATTTAAAACATAATGAATCATAATTTTCGTAAGTCAAACACCAATTTTGATTATTAAGTTTATTGAAATATCTTTTAAAACAAAAATATTATTTAAATAAAATTTTTAACTAATTAAAATACATATATCAAAATATTATGTTAAAAATGCAAAAACCTATATTTTTTTAATATTTGTTTATTTAATTATTAATTTTAAATAAGCTTTACATTTCAATTTCTTTTTTATTATTGTTGATGGTCAAAAATGAAATGGGCCCAAGGACAAGGTCTAAAGACTTCTTATGTATATTGGGTCCCTGTGGGCACGAGTCCAAATATTGACGGACATAAGCCCAAGTATCCCGCATGCTCTATTATACACTTATGTCATGTAATCATACAAGATCATGATATTTCATACTAAATAGACTCATGCTATATGCA
This sequence comes from Trema orientale, assembly GCA_002914845.1. NCBI lineage: Eukaryota > Viridiplantae > Streptophyta > Magnoliopsida > Rosales > Cannabaceae > Trema > Trema orientale. The sequence goes on along the minus strand of JXTC01000012.1, from coordinate 1,890,306 downwards.
AGTCAATGCCACGCATAGACTAGTGCTACATGCAATATGTTTCATGTCACACCAAAGAGATACATTATTTTATACATACAAGAATACACAACTTATATACGCATGCAACATGCTAGTACTCTCATACAAAGTATCATGCTAAATAAAAGTTAAATTCACAATGCAATATATGCAAATATACAACATATAATATTTGTTATAAAATAACGAACAATAAATTGGCAATAGAAAGAAAAATAAGAACACACAAATTTAAAGAAAAATCCTAAACGGAAAAAACTACTGCCAGTGAAGAAGAAAATATGACAATGTCGAAATCAGGTACAGAATGTAAGTCTTTACACGACAAAGCCGAAAATATATAACCCTTAAAAAACCCTGAAACAAATGTGTACGAACAAAATGGGCCCATACTGTTGGGGTGACGGACTCCGGGATCGGGCAGTTCACTACCACCATAGATACCAAAAAATTCTCATAATTACAAAAACACCATATATGTTATACTGCGAGCTTTTTGGATTAGGTCATACAGAATTCGGATCACCGAGCTCTAACAATAATTTTGTATACACTATATTTACACACACATATATATATACAAATATATTTACACCTACAAAGTAGACCCAAGCCATAAATACTAGGAGTTCACGGGTGAGTTGTGGAATGGAAAGCACAAAATTTAGTGAAATACTATTAATAATTTAATTGAGAAATATGGCTCACTTTGGAAGCTCATAATCTTCTAAATAAAATTATTAAGATGGATAAAAGGATCCCACGAGTCCAAAAGCCCAAAAGCAAAAATAGTATACCCAAATCATAAAGCCGAAGAGGAATCTAGTTAAGAGAAAGAGTCCAAAGAAGTTAAATGTACCTTAGGCCAGCAGTTGCCAAAATGCTCATTCTGCGACTAGCTAAATAAGAAAGGAAATCATAGCATTACCCAATTTATCATACTATTTCCCGTGTTAATAACATATTATCATACCCGATTCATATTTATTGAGCGTACCATTCTTAACTTCAAAGAAAAGTTAGAAGGAAAAAGAAATCTAAAACTTTGCTCAAATTAAAGGTTCTTAATGACACTTATTTTGTCTTGACTAAGAAACATTAGCTATAAAAGGGAGCCCTTCGTTGTTGGAAAAGGGGAACCCTAAATGTAGAAGAACGCCTTGATCCTCCCTCTAATATTTGTTTCATATTTTTTTCTTTTCACAATATGACTTTTTTTTTGTTAAAAGACGAGGATATATAAAAGCAAAAAGAGTGGCCCAAACACACTAGATAGAGAGGGTCCACTCTACCGAGTCAGAAAGGATAATATTCGGGATAGAACTAGGTGAAAGAGTCCCAAATGTAGAGAAAATACGGGCCCATTTCTACTAACTATGGAAATAGAGAGTCCTTGGAACCTATTGGATAAGTTTCTTATTTTAGTGGTGACTTCCGCTATTTTC
>JXTC01000012.1:1849118-1888283 GCA_002914845.1 Trema orientale | reverse complement strand
CCGGTCATGGCGGTCTTGAGCTTCAACAGTACGTCCACGGCTAGGGAGGCTGCCATAGCTTCAGCGGCAAGCGGGCTGATCAAGGGCAGCGAAGAAGTGACCACTACTTTGATGTCCCCCTGGTGGTCCCGTGCGACTAAGGCTCCAGTAACCGCCGATGGAGAATGGGATATGTCGAAATTGATCTTTGTCCAATTCAGTGGAGGGGGTTCCTAGCCAAGAAGCCTGTCTATGGATGGGAGTGTTGAGATTAAGCTATCTTTGAACTCACAGAATGAAGAGTTGATGGATTTTGATATGGCAATGGGTGATGGAACTTGGTTTTGATGAATGATAGAGTTTCTAGCTCGCCATATGGTTTCAATAGTGATTGAGGCGAAAAGAAGTAGTTCTGATGTCTTGGATTTGTTGATTGACCAGATAGTTTTGAGCCAATCTGCCATTGAAGAGATATGTGAAGGATCAGGGGTGAGATTCCAAGAAGAAGAGAACCAGATTCTTTTAGCTTGGTCACAGAATAGAAAGATATGGGTGGCTGTTTCTGGTGATGAGTTACAGATGGGACATGTGACTAAGTCAATGTTAAGGAATGTGGCAAGGTGAGATCGAGTAGGGATGGAATTTGTGAGGAGTTGCCACCAAAGTAGCTTGTGCCTAGTGTGGATTTTGGAGCTCCACAGATGATTCCATTCAGGGGAACTTAGGGAATATGGATTGGTGAAACGATGGTTTTGATCACAAAGATAGGCAGATTTAGTGGTGAATTTTCCATTGGGGTTAATAGGCCAAAACCAAGAATCAGACCTTAAAGGAGAAGGGAGAGTGAGTTGGATTATGAGTTCAGAGATATTGTTTGAAAAGACCTGAGAGCTATCTTAGTTAGGTTCCATCCTCCACTCGGGTAGCACAGATCCGAAACAAAAATGAATCCCATCTTCGGTTCTCCAATTGTTGGCGGCTTGAAATTTGGGAAATTGGGTACCCATGGATCCGTCCAGATGTTTATGCTTCTCCCATTTCCAATGTGCTTGCAAGCTCCCTTGTTTATGAGAGATTGTGTCTGACAAATTCCTTTCCAGGTCCAGGAATAATACTCATATCTTCCCTTTAATCCTCCTTTATTTGGTCTGAGCTCTTTCTTGATAACCCATTCCAGCTCCAATTAAATCTTTATTACCAAAATTCCATAGTTCACTGTAAACTCTATTGACGGTACATGCAAACCTTAGAGGCAATATAACACTTATACATTCCTTTTAATCCCCTCTTGGTCTATGATTCTTTTCAATACCTATACCTAATCCAAGTGAGTTTCTGCCAAAACTCCATTCCATAACTTACATTAAAACCCTGCCAATATCATGTTCTACCATCTTCTCTCTAATCTTTTTCGTTCGACCAATTCAAGACCCAAGTAAACCATATGCTGCCAAAATCCCACTCTATAGCTCATTTTAATACTTATTAACCGAACACACTCTACCAAAGTTCCTTAAACCGTACCATGGGATCCAAGCAATTTCACTTAGTTTTTTTCCATTCCCTATTTTCACTTAATTCCCAAACACTTGCAATTACTTTGTAATACTTGTGTTACATTTTATTTTCCTAACCCTATTCTACAGAGTAACCCGCTTGGTGTATGCGATTCTTACATCCCAAGTCTTAGTCATGATCGAGTTTTTACGGAAAAAAGTCAACAGTTCGAGCCATTTAAATAAACAACATCAAGATTCACTATTATATCTCCCAACAATTATATATATTGAAAGTTTAAAATGGTATTTTAGTAAACTTAATAGTCAAAATTGGTATTCATCCAGAGATAATATAAATTTATTACAAGTTTAAAATTTAAAATTCAATGTTTATAATAACTAAAACGAAATATATAAACTAAACAAAGAATAAAAATTTCTGTGAGTTAATTTGCAAAAAAGTTTAATGAATATAGGGCTAACTAGCTATTTGACCATTTTTTGACAATTATTTGATCCAATTTTTTGACAGGTTAAATTACTAAATCAATTTAGTTAGTTTTTTAACAACTTAAAATATTAACAATTTAAAATACTAAATCAATTTAGTTTTGATATTGGATATTGAAAATTTAACGTGTAAAAGCCAGTATTCGAATTATATCATCTCAAAATTTTATCAATAATAAAAAGAAAACAAGCAAAACTGCACATAAGTATGTAGTATAAATTGTATTATGCATTTAGAGAGGAGAGCTCGAACTTGTGCTCGGGCTTAACGTGTTTTTGTTTAATTATTTTTTCATAAGAATTCGTAACTGTACAATTACAACAAATAACATGGTCTATTCACTTGTGTTGTTTCAATTTTTTTGTTAAAAAAAAATAATAAAAAGTAATATAGTTATCATTTATTTGATTGCAATTAACTAGGAAGTTCCGCCAAAATATGAGAATTTTTTTAAAATACAAAGAATGCTCAAACTATTTCATCAGTAATCTATTTTATATTTTCTCCAAAATTGAAAGTATTGGTGGAATAAAAAATTAAATTAAAAGTTCGAATAAAAAGACAAAATGATGTTACAACCTAGGGCTCATTTGGGATTGCTTTTAGAGGCTGCTTTTAACTTTTAAAAACAGTTAGAGAAAAATATAGGAGACTTGAGCATTTGGTAATTTTTGTTTTTGGTAAGTAGATTTTAAAATATGCTATGTAGTTGTTATTTTAAATAAAATTTGTGAAGTATGGAAACACTTGTTTGTGCAAAGTTGATTTTGCTTCCGTCATACAAATTTCCTAAATATCATTCCCCACATATAATGTACACTTTACCAAATACTTAAATCTTGCATTTAGACAACCAATAGTTTTGTGAGTTTAACTTACTAATTGCCTAAATATTTTTTTCCTCGTAGCTGCTACTTACTCCTAGCAAAACTATAGCATAACAAATTGCAATTCAAGAATGCCTTTATAGGAAAATATAATTACATTACGATTACGTACAAAGATGATACACATACATGATGATGACTTTTTCATGCTACTTTGTTATTTTTTATATGGCGCGTCTACAGTAGGGGCGCCCCTACGTAGGGCCCTGTCTATTCATCGTTGGATGGATATCTGTATATAAATAGATTCTCCACAGATTCCCGTTATTCCCCACAGATTCCCATCCAACGATAATTAAGGCATGACCCTACGTAGGGACGCCCCTACCGTAGCCATCCTTTTTTTATATTTATCTAAGACTAATTTGTTTTGTTTTTGTGTTTCTAGGTGTTTTGGAAGTGAGTGAGTGAAAAGGGATTGAATTGGAGCTGAAACAGGCTAAAAATCTTAAAACTGAGCTGAAACAGGATAAAAATCGAAAACCAGCCTGAAAAATGGAATTTTAGCAAAAATTGAGAAATCTGCCAAAAGAATTTGGTCGACCACCTTGAGCATTTTGTTGACCATCCTGAGAAATTTGGTCGACTATCCTAAGAAATTTCATCCAAAAAAAAATATATTAGACTAGAATCTGGACGCCACGGCGTGTACACCCGAGTGTCGTGTTGCTAGATATCCGTACAGCCACGAACTTGAGTTAATTTGACAGCCACAACTCCTAATTCGCATGGGACTTGACCTAAATACATCCTAGATTTATTTGCCTATAAATAGGTCCCTTTATATCAGATGGGAGGCAATAATACATACTTAGGAGCCACAAAACACATTAAAACCTAGAGATAGAGAAGATGAGAGCTGGGAGTTGCTGTTGCATTCATCATCCGCTCTTCTATACTCTTCCTTTAGTTTTTATTTATTTTTCTGAATACTAGTATGACGGTGTTACTCTTTATTCTCATATATATACTAAGATAGGTCCTAGAATAGATTGAGTATAATTTCAAAGCTCTAGATAGGATTGTTGTTTAATTTTCCATATTTTTATGTATGCATATTATTTATTTCAGAGTTGTTTATATTCTTCTATATTCAAATGATCTATGACTGATATCTTGCTTATTTAGGAGGCCTATTAAATGATCTAGATAGAATTCTATCGCTAGAATTAGATATTGGCATTTGTTGTATCGATCTAGGAGTAATAAAACTCTAGTTGGTATGCTCGTTTGAGGTATTAACTACGGTGAAGAACATAACTTAGGTTAGATTCCGTATTTGTAAAATTATAATCTAGACCAATTTAAGATCTTTCTCAAGTTAATGCTTTTGTTAAAATAACTTAGAGCGCTTACTTAGGTTATTTGATAAAAAGAGGCTAGGTATGACGTTTGTCTATCTAGCATACAAACTAAGGAAAGATAAAGATAGTTGCATATTTATGGACTATCTACAGTTGATAGTTTTGGTTAATAACTATTAAAATCTGATAGTTAATTAATATGATTGTTTAGTAGTGATGAATGGAACCTTAACTCATTTACTTTATTATTTATATTTTATTTATTTTATTGTTTTCATTAGCTTTAGCTTTATTTTTAGTTTACTTTAAATCTCTTTCATCATAAGAATGATAGATTACTAGTTAGACCAATTCTTCGTAGAATCAATCTTTACTTGTCACTATACTAGGTAATTACTAGGTTTCCATAGGACTTACAAGATAGAGATAGGAAGGATAATTAATTTGGTTGTTTAACGACACACCAGACAAAAAAATAATAATAATAATGAGGAAAAAAAGAAATAGTTATTTATTTATATTGAGTACGTATAAGTATAGAAATGTGTTTTCTCTTGTAAGAAAATAAATACATCAATGAATTTACGTCAAAATATAACACTATGGTATTAATATATACATAACATTATAAAGTATCGATTAAAAAGTTTAAAGGAATAAGACTAAAGTATCGATTAAAAAGTTTAAAAGGGATAAGACATAAGTAATATACATTTCTTAAGCCAAAAAAGCAATATATATTCATGTAGTCCAATGATTACACTTAATAGATATCCTCTAACTTTGAGATTTTATGTACACACATTATGTTTGGAGTATGAAATATAATATCTATATATATATGGGCACCAATCCAGTAGGTATTTTTTTTTTTTTTACCTATGCATAGATATCAATTTGGCCAATAAAAATTTATCATACACATTTTTTTATAGTAAAAAGTAGGAGAGAGAAATATCATTAATGATACACGTCTTTTCATGCACCTCATTATAACCGTTGGATCACTATTAGATGATGATCCAACGGCTAAAAAAAATATCTACACATAGGTTAAAAAAAAAAAATCTACTGGATTGGCAACCTATATATATATCTATACAGAAAGGGTTTTAATGATATTAATAGCCCTAAATCATATCTGTAGTACCAATTTGCCTATTGAATTTTAAATTTACATAATAATGATCACTGAATTATAATATTGTTGCAACGATGATCCCTTTGTCACAAACTATTAAATATTTAACAGAAATAAGTTATTACAAAGCACTCGATTTAGTAATTGTTGCTAAGAATGAGATTCTGAATTTTTAACTTATACGGTTTGGCAACACTTGTATAATTATTGCAGTAATGATTATTTTTTTCTACAAACTGTTAAATTTTTAACAGAAATAAGTATTGTGCAAAGCGCACAATTTAGTAATTATAGCTAAAAATGATATTCTAACTCATAGAAGTAAATAATACTCAATTATATACTTTGTTCATGACTATTTTCTATTAAAAAACTAATAGTTTGTGACAATGGTCTTTGCTATAACAATCGAATAATTAAGGGTCATTACTATATAAGTTAAAAATTCAGGAGCAAAGAGACACAATGAGTATAATTCAAGAACCATTATTATATTTAACCCTATGGAAAAAAAAAAGGGATTGATTATATTTTTATACACTTATTTTGACTGTTTATTCAGTTTGTACCTTGAATTTTGGTTATTATCAACATTAACCTTTAGATTTGAAACTCATAATATATTTATATCCTCTCTAAGTCAAATACCAAGTTTGACCCTTGAGTTATCAAAACAACCTTTTAAACTTTAAGGGTATATATTTTAATAATTAATTTAAATTTAAAACTAACTAAAATTAACAGTTAAAGAAAGCAGCATTAAAAAAATAATTTTAAAAAGCAAAAAAAATTTTAAATATTATTGATAAAACATATTTATATGTTCTAAATTTAAACTTCTTTTCAAATATACATTTAAACTTTAAAGGGTATTTTAGTAAACATATTGGTTAAAATCGGTATTTGACACAGAGATGGTATAAATTCATTATAAATTCTAAATTTGACGATAATAATAACCAAAGTGTAAGATATAAATTAAATACACTATCAAAATGTAATTATAAAAAAAAAAAAACAAACAAACAAACAAAAATAGAGATTAGTAATTAGGGTTTTTATCATCTGCGGTCTCCAATCTTTCCCCTGAGTATTAATCGAGTCCTAATCTTTTTTAGTAGTTTTTAGATCCTCAACTTTACACATTCGTATCACTTTAGTCCTTTTTTTCACTTTTCCGTCCAATTCAATCGTTATTTAAGAGTTTTAATATCACTTGGGTCCTCAACCTTTACATAATGTATCATTTAGGTCCCTATTCTTTACTTTGTAGCTTTTGACTCCTTAAACTTTTATTTTTGTAACACTTAAGTCCTTTTGTAACACCACTGTGCCTCACCCAAAAGTGCTAGCTTGAAGGTACTTTTGGGCTCATGGACCATCACTTAAATACCCATGATCTTCCTAGAGCATACCCGATATGGGACTTGGGGCATTACAATCTCCCCTCGTTAAGGGCCTAGCGTCCTCGCTAGGGGGTCCACATTCAATAGCCCACATACAACCCCTATGGGCGGGGTCCACATTCACCACGATTCCGGCCCGTATGTAATACCACTGGGCCTCACCCAAAAGTGCTAGCTTGAAGGTACTTTTGGGCTCATGGACCACCTTAAATACCCATGGCCTTCCCAGAGTATACCCGATGTGGGACTTGGGGCGCTACAATCTCCCCCCGTTAAGGGCCTAGCGTCCTCGCTAGGAGGTCCACATTAGCCCACATACAACCCCTATGGGCAGGGTCCACATTCACCACGATTCTGGCCCGTGGCAGCCTTCCAAGGCCCACACAGGTATGGACTGGGTCGGCTCTGAATACCAAATGTAACACCACTGTGCCTCACTCAAAAGTGCTAGCTTGAAGGTACTTTTGGGGTCATAGACCACCACTTAAATACCCATGATCTTTCCAGAGCATACCCGATGTGGGACTTGGGGCGTTACATCTTTTGAGTTAATTTTGAGTTAAAATCTAACTATAATCAAATTGTGCTCAATAAATTAATGAAAACTACTAAATTCAAAAGTAACACCAAAATGACTCAGTTAGATAACCATTGAAATATATACCGAAATCATATTTTTTGTATAAATTAATATCCAGGTTAGATAACCGTTGAAATATATACCGAAATCATATTTTTTGTATAAATTAATATCCATTTTTCAAGAGACTTTTAGACTATTTTTAAATAATTGTGAGTTCATAAAATTGTAGAAAATGAATTTCACGACCATTAATAAGAAATCATCATTAAATACTATATTTTTTTTCTTTTGTTATATCCATGTATGTACTCGATCGGTCTTTATTCATAAATACTAATTTTTGTGTTATTAACTATTATCATTATCAAAATCCATGATTTTCTAGAAATTAATGTGTATTTGTTATTTAAGAGGTTTTTAAACTTATTTTATTATTTATGAGTTTTAACTAAAAAAAATATTGATGAGTTTATAGAATTGGGCAAAACGAACTTTATCACCATTAGTGAGAATTCACAATTAAATCGTACAATATTATTGGTATTAAGAATTAACTGAAAATAATGTTGTTGTTTAGATTATCTTTTTCGAAAAATGCCTTATTGGTATTGAACTTTCCCTTGGTAGTTTTCATTAACTTATTTAGTACAATCTGATTATAGTTGGAGTTTAACTTAAAATTAACTCAAAATGACCTAAGTGTCACAAAAATGAAAGTTCGAGGAGTCAAAAGGTACAAAATAAAGAATAGGAACCTAAGTGATACATTGTGTAAAGGTTGAGGATCCAAGTGATATTAAAACTGTTAAATAATAACTGAATTAGACAGAAAAGTGAAAAACAGACTAAAGTGATCCGAATATGTAAAATTAGGAATCTAAAAACTTAAAAAAAAAATGAAAATTGAGACTTAATTAATACTCAGGAAAAAGGTTGAGAACCCGTAAGTGATATAAACCCTATTAATTATTTGCTTCAATTAGTCTTATATTGTATTTGTAGGCCTTGACGTATTAACAATAAACTTCGAAAGACAATAACAGTCAGCCAAAGAGCGATAATAATTTAGGTTTGAGAAATAAAAATTTAAGCTAGTGCATACACAAATAGGCCTTGCAACAAAGTAGTTACTATTATTAAAGAGCACATCTCTGCCTCGTGACAAGCAAATCAGAACTTGCTCGCTTCACCATTTTGTGAATCAACAGAAGCCTTGTCCAGTGGCCACGGTGCCCCCGCCATTACTGCTTCGATCTCCGGTATTTTCCGGGGAACGTTTGTCATATTCCTGCAACCATTTGCGGTGACATGCTGCAAAAACATTTGAAATTAGGCAGTGAAAATACTAATGACATCAAGAACAAAATGAAAAAGACAAATATATATATATTTACTCATGATATATATCGATTTGGCCAATGAAAATTTATCATGCATATTTTTTTATAATAAAAAGTAAGAGAGAAATAGCATTAAACATTAATGATGCACATATTTTCATATATCTCATTATAGTCGTTAGATCACCATTAGATAATAATCTAACGGTTAAAAAAAAAATACCTATACATACGTCAAAAAAAAAAAAAATACCTATTGGATTGGCAACCTATATATATATATATAAATATGTATATTTTTGGCTGAGGAGTTCATGGTGGCCGCAGGCTGAACAATGCTCCACTTTGAAATCATATCGAGTTTGACGACTAGTTTATTACCTCCTAAAAGGAGAGATACATACATAATGGGGATTCTGAGATAGTTTCGAAAAGTAGAACTTCTCATATAATGAATTATGATAAATCATAACTAGGTAAAAAAAAGCACTTCTAGGACAAAAGCGCCACAAAAACTAGCATCTATACTACCGTGCGGCTGAAAAGAGAGTTATTCTTTTTCCTTTTGAAGGGAAGTAAGTACCATCATTAAATGCGGAAAACTTGCTAGATGGTTATTTTCAAAGAAGCATAAACTAAATAGCTAACAAGAAAGTGCAAAATATAATGCAATGAGATGGATATGAACCTCCAGGAATGAATATATTACTAGGCTTAGAAGAAAGATTCAAAAAATGGATTTACCAGATCACTTTCTATTCGAACACCACCAAAACCTTTAAATCTGATAATAGCTTCGCGATTAAAGAACCTAGCAGTCTTTGAGTTTTCCATAGCAGGAACCAATAAAGCATCAATGAAGTAGCAACCAGGTTCAACTGTTATCACCTACAGAATAGATCCCAGCACAGCATAAAATGCAATCAAATCATACACATTTTAATTGTAAATCAGGCTCTCTCTAAAATGACTTGATCTTTAAGTAAAAGAAAATGATTAAAAACTCATAGATTTATGGTCACGGCTAACCATTCCCTCTTGGAGTTCTCTGATTGTACGCAAAGACTTCAATCCAGGTTCTTTTGGCCTCTCCATTCCCTGCATATCATGCCCATCATCCCAAGTCCGATCCAGAAAGAAAAAATGCTACAAATTATTTAGATCTTTTCTCATAATAGAGATAGAGAGCGAGAGCGAGAGAGAGAGAGAGAGAGAGAGAGAGAGAGATCAGATGGATTATTACAAAACCTTTGAGTAGCCTCCAGGATCATGTGTATCAAGGCCAAGGAAATGCCCCAGACCATGAGGCATGAAAACAGCACCAAGACGTTCGACCATCATATCATCCACATTGCTAGAACCCAAAATAGGGAAAAGAGGAGTGTGAACAGTTTTTCTCTTAATAATAAAAATGTGCAAGTAACTGATACATTAAAAAAAAAAAAAAAAGTTCAGATTCAATGATATTACCCAACAAGAATGCCCCCTCTCTGCAATGACTCAAGAACAATCTTTTCGGATAATCTGCAATAAATACGAGAGAGAAATTGTATCAGTAGTGTGAAAAATATTCAAAATTATAGAGATTCTTGGAAATATATCGTTTTCTTTTCCTCCTTAATTAATGAAGAGAACAAAACATCACAGATACATCCTAAAGTAATACATTAAAATAATGACCAAATCTGGAAACTATACGGAGTATACATGCAAAATTTAAAATAAAATCTGGACCAGCTGACAAATGATGGATTGTCCAATTAAGTCTACTTTTTAACTTTCTGTAACCAGAGAAGTGAAGAGCTCACCGAAACCAATCCTATAAAATCAAATAATATTTGACCAAGGAAAACATGAAATGTAATTCCAGAAAGCTGAAAACCTACGAAAGATCCAAAAAGACATCTACACAAGCTAACAGATAACAGTTAAATGGGCAAAATCCTCTTTGGCACTGTCTGGCATGCAGAATTTGTTTAAAATTGACCGTTCGACAATTGGTTTCTTATTAATTTCTGCATGGACAATTCTTCTTAACATTTAAAGAACCAAAATAAAAGAATACACATTTATAGTTTGGCGCTTTTCCTCCATTGTTACTGTCATATTTTCATAGTGTAATATAAATAAGAACAAAATAGATCAGCCAGCATCATGACTTCTGAGTTTATAGTACAAAACACTCGAGTAGAATTGACAATTGGTTTCTTATTAATTTCTGCATGGACGATTCTTCTCAACATTTAAAAACCAAAATAAAAGAATACGCATTTATATTTTGGCACTTTTCCTCCATTGTTACTGTGATATTTTCATAGTGTAATATAAATAAGAACAAACAGATCAGCCAGCATCATGACTTCTGAGTTTATAGTACAAAACACTCCAGTAGAATTGCACTCAAACAGATCAGCGATTACACTTAGCCAGCATAATGAATATTATGGCATGTTTACTAATCAGGAAAGGAAAGGAGAGATTATAAATGTCTGCGTCTACTTGCACATCAGGAAATTAGTCACCACAAAATCTTCCCATTTTAAAGGAACTTAATTCTGGAAAAGGATTTTAGGAATTAAGTTCCAAGTCCTGACTGGTCATTTTAATTTACTAATTCCTTTACTTTCCTTTCCAATTCATCTGCAACTTAATTCCAGTTGCTTTCAGTTATGGATTAGTAAACACACCACTAGTAAGACTATGAGATCCATTAATCCTCATCCAAACTACTTGCTAACAGAATAAAGGGAAACGACTAGAAAATTTTAGTATTACATAGACTTACTTATGCATATCTATCCAGGTCACTCCAGGTTTCATTGCAGATATGACTGCATCATGAGCATCGAGGACAGCCTGTGAAAGAACTAGTGTAAGAACAATTTATTCTGGACACACCAAAAGATGCTTAAACATTGAAAATTGATAAATCAATTAAGCAGCCTCTCAACTCCTCTTTACACTCAAAATGAGAAGGGAGAGAGTCACTTGGTCAATCTATCATTGATCAGTGCTAGAACTAAAGCACTTACATTGTATATAAGTGACTGGTCAGAGGTAAATTTCCCATTAACCTGCACGTAAAGGTGAAAAAAAAAAAAGAGAAATTCAAAGAAAAGACAAGCCATAACTACAACAAGAGAGTCTTTAGCAACCTTTGAATTTCTCAGATTTTTCTGTTTGATGTTTCTAAAACATTGACACCATTAACTAGAATTGAACTAACAAGAACAAAAAGACACCAATTGCAAACATAAATTTAAATACTCACAGGAAAGGAACAAGTTATGTCAGAACCATAAAAGTGATATTCAGCTCCCATATCAAGCAAAGCCATATCTCCATCATCCAAAGTCTGCACCAAAAACATTGTGATTACCATGCTAACCACAAAAGGAACTTCAACAATAAGTTTCACTGTACCCTGTCATTGGGAGCTGCTGCATGCCCATAATGGAGAACGGCACTGTATTATGAAAACATTACAGCTGTTAGCCAATTTTAACACTTGAAGTCCATTCTTATAAAAACAGTCGAAAACAAAATTAAGCCAAAAGACAAATGCTAACATCGAAGATTAACCTTAGAAAACAAAGAAGGAGAAATAGTAATTTATTTATTAAAAAAAGTAAAATAAAACAAGAAGAAGAAGAAGGAAGAAAGATCTATACCTGTTCCCACCAGTAGCACATATGCATGTATATGAGCAATGCCTACAGCCACCATACATGTAGGTGTGGTGAAGAAACATGCTTTCTAGCTGATACTCTTTCATGCCCACCCTAATTTTTCTCATGACCTGCTCAGGAAAATTTTGAATAATTACACGTTTCAACAATGGAGCAAAGAAACATCTCAAGTTTTTCAGATGCGAAAAACTCGAGATCAACAGAGAAAAAGAAAAAAACAAAAACAAAACAAAACAAACAAAAACAATGCGAAAGAAACTATCATGAAGTCGCTACATATTGTCTACCGATCCTTCACTGAGCTGCTACTTTACAAGTTAAGAACAATGCCCATGGTGAAAGAGGTAATGAGACTTTTTTTTTTCCATTGATATACCAAAAATCACCCAAACCCACTTAGAGGGTTTGAGTTCCAAACTGGAGGGAGCCTCTAACATACCCTACGTTCTTAGGAAGCATGAAACGTTATTATTGACAAAACAGATGGCCATGGGGAATTGAAACTCCAAGCCATGTGGGAACAAATCACAGGCCTAAATGTCAAATAAGCCCTTAGAGATGGTAACAACATGATACTTGGAATTTTTAACTGTGGCTATGTTAAGCTATAATTTATGAAAAACTCAGGTGGGGCAGTTTGTAAAAGGTTACCTCAACATGAGCTTCAGAACTTATATCATTAGCAAACTGGATAAGACCAAGCTCCAGGTCTGATTTTATAACGCGGCACTCAGTCAAAATCGGATGCAAAGTAGTCAAATCGGTTTCAAACTTATCCATCCCCTGTATGGAATATAAAAGAAACTATTGAACCAAACAAGGTTTGATGATTACATACAATGCAGAAAGTTTGCTAAACGCAATATAGTAACCTACATATTGGTCACACAACTTGTTAATGCGGAAATAATATCAATGTGGAACGAAAGAAAATTCTGATTAAAACGGAAGCACGTACTTTACATAAATTTAGTGTGTCTTGATTTTTTTTTTCTTTTTCCTTGTTAGGACTAAATTACACACTCTACAGCACTACACCAAGGCCTGTGGGCAAGTCATAGCCCAAAGGAATAAATATGTCAATACGTGAATGTGAACAGAATGGAAGTATGAGATGGATGAACCTGAAATTCCGCAGGTTTTGAGAAGTTATTACTGTCAGTGTTCAGTCCATGCAAGAGGAACAATAAAGGTTTACCGGATCCCTGGTATTCATCTTGCAAAACTTTTGAAATCTCATCAGTGTAGTATACCACGTCAACCATATATCTCTCCTGCAGATGAAGAACAAACACATGAGCACAGAAATAGCTTTTAAGTGCGGAAATATTTAACGATAAACCATTCAATCACCTTGAAGTGAACTAATGGCTTGATCTCTCCCAGCCAAACAGCATAATCAGCAGGTAACCTAGGAGCAAACAGAATAGATTTTCCAGATGCAATATCCTTTCAAAAAAAAAAAAAAAAAAGGTAAACTGAAAATCTATAATTTAAATAAGTTTCAGTAGCTTATGGAAAACATCACCAAGTAAATAATAGCTTAAAGTAGATAAAAACAGTAAAGCAATATACACTATTTGTAGAAGACCTGTTTGGATTTTGTATCACCCTGGAAACAAAAATTTTAGCCACTTGGAGTACCATAAATCGACAGAAATAAGAAGACAAATGCAACATGAAATTCAATTCAAACAAAAAGAACACAGGAAGCCCGCAAAATACAATACACCTAAGAACAAACACGCAAGATTCAGAGTGAACTGCACTATCAGCATTTTTATGTGTTTTTTTTTTTTTTTTAAATGATAATACTATGAACACATAAACCCGAAAATAGAAAATACAAAAAGATATTGTCATAAAATAATTCGCAAGCTAATAATAAAGTTTCGTGAGAAAATAATCCCAAATCCCAAAGTTGAACTTACTATAGCTCCATAAAAGCCAGGCTCCGCCACTCCAAACAAATAAGCAAAGTAACTCTCCTGTCTACACATCAAACAACCACCAGATTGTTAAGACATTAACCTGACCATCAATATTCATTACCAAAATATAAAAATATAACATATATATATATTCTAATAAAAAAATAAAAAATAAAAAAAGGCATTGCAGTGCCAGTATTAACATGATTAAAATCGTTTTCGTTAACTCTACCATTAATCAGGGCAAATAAAAACCTCAATTCAACATCATCCAAAACAAAATAGAAAAAAAAATATATTGAATTTGGAAATATAGAGTTTGTTGTGGTACGTACCTGAAGAGTTCGATGTGATCAGTATCGTGGCGAGTTTGCTCCTCACCACCCTGAGAGGAAAAAAAAAATTATACTAAGACAAAAGTATACATTTATATGCATAATTGTAAAAATAAAAAAAATAAATAAAAAAAAAAGTCCCTTAGAAATCAGAATTGAGAAAATTATATAGGAATAAAAAAAGATATTGATTTTAGAGAAGGGGAAGGGAGAGTGAGTGAGCTTACTTGGAGAAAAACGAAGCCATGGAGTGGACGAGAAGAGTGAGAGAGGTGGTGGCGAAGAGAATTGAGGATCTTTTGGCGGCTGGTGACGTGGAGCTCCATCGGAACCGGAGGAGGAGAGAGATGCGACGACGAAGCCATTGAAATGGCGTCCTCCGCTTTCGCTGTTTGGCGTCACCGTAAGCAACCAGACTCACTCCTTTCTTAACAATTTCTTTAAAAGTCTCCAAAACGACAGCGTTTCGTGTCTCTGCCAAGTGAATGATTCTTTCTTTATTTATTTATTTATTTTTTTTGTATTTTTCTAAAAACTAAATTTTTACTAGTGTTAAGGACGTAAATTTCTTGATTATAAAAAACTATGATTAAAATGTTAAAAAAATTCTTGATCTATGGATAAAATGTGTCCTTAATACTTCTAGAAATATCATTTAAAAATGCATAAAATGTTATGGAATATTTTACTTTCGTGAATGCCCATCAAATATTCAAAAGTAAAGATTCCTTTTACAAGGCACATAAAGTAAAAATGCTTCAAAAATGTCAAAAAAGCAGATGCCATTAATGCCTACATATAGGCCTCACCATTAAGCAAGAAAAGATTGAGAGAAAATTTCTCACATTAATCCCTTTATGTTGTTAATTAATTATATTTTTTGTGCTCTACTATATATTTAGATATGGTTATATACAGAATATTAATATTATTCATAACACAAAAAAGTTATTTTGGCCCCGTTAATACTTTCATTTTCGAAAAGAGGAAATTTGATTTTTTGTGGCATTTTTTCAAAAAAATTGAAAAATCCCGGAATTTGAAATTGTTCTGAAAAATTTTAGATTTAATTATAAAAATACCATTTTTAAAAGTATTTAGAAAAATACCATTTTTTAGTGATTGATGAAATACTTAAGGTAACTAGTCGAGTTACCTGAGGTAATTTGAACAGTTACTTCAAGTACAGGATTGATTACTCTAAGTAACCTAATTGGTTATCTTGAGTATCATTGAAAAATGCCAAATTTAAGAAAAAAATGGTATTTTTCTAAATAGTTTTTAAAAGAGTTATTTTTCTAATAATACTTTTAAAAAGTGATATTTTTCTAAATTAATCAGGGATTTTTCAAAAAAAGTCTATCGGGGATTTTTCAATTTTTGGTATCTTGGGCTTGGAATTTTGTAAATAGCCCTTTCGAAAATGAAATGAATAGGACTAATTTGGCCCACAATGGCCTGTCAAAGAGTTCTTCATACTCTTAAAATTATCACTTTTAAAAAGATGCACAAAAATGTCATTTTGACCCAAGTTAGTCATACCCAAGTCATTTCCTCATCATTTCCTCCACCACGAGTCATGACCCAGCTCAAGTGTTCCAACCATGTGGCCTACTCCTCTTTTTAACCCAATTTGTACACTCCAAGCCCAGACCTGCTACACTCGCAAAATTGGGCTTGGTTACTTGCTTGTTGGGCCCAGTCTGACTCCCGAACAGCACCAAATCAAGTAACTTATATAGAGGAAATTTGATTTTTTGAGAGGAAATTTGATTTTTTATGGTTAAAGTATAAAAAAATTGAAAAATCCCATATTTTGAAATTATTTGAAAAATTCCGGATTTAATTAGGAAAATATCATTTTTAAACGTATTTAGAAAATACCACTTTTTATTAATTCGTGAGATACTTAAAGTAACATGTAAAATTACCTAAGGTAACTTGACTGGTTACTTTAAGTAACTAGATTGGTACCCAAAGTAACTCAACTGGTTACCTCGGATATCACTGAAGAATACTAATTTTGAAGAAAAAGTGATATTTTTCTAATCTTTATTAAAAGAAGGCTGATTTTTCATGGTAATTTTCAAAAAAAATTAAAAAATCCCGGATTTTAGAATTGTTTGAAAAATTACGTATTTACTATTTTTAAAAGTATTTATAAAAATACAACTTTTTACTAATTGATGAGATATATGAAATAACCAATTAAGTTACCTAAGGTAACTTTAGTGGTTACTCAAGTAACTAGATTGGTTACTACAAGGTTACCTCAAGTACCATTAAAAAATACCAATTTTGAAGAAAAAAATGATAGTTTCTAAATATTTTTCAAAAATATTATTTTTCAAAAATAATTTTAAAAATTAATTTTTTTCTAAATCAATAATTTTTCAAAAAATTTAGCCCATCCAAAATTTTTCAATTTTTGATATATTCGGGCTGGAATTTTGTAATAACCAATAGTTCTAAAATTCAAAGTTTGTCATGTAGCAGCTATTTTTTCTTTGTGAAAATTACGTCTTGTACAATATTTTTAGAAAAGATTTAGAAACATACTATGGGCTCAATTTTTTATGGATCTAGTGCCGTATTTTTTTAGAAGTGACTAGTAACCACTTTTCAGACATTAACAACTAGTAACTATTTTAACAATAGTATTTTTTTGAAAAAAGTGGTACAAAAATTAGAAAAAAAAAATCTAACCCACTGTATTTTTGTAATTCTTTTTTTTTTTTTTAAGGTAGAAGTGCTAGAAACCCTTTTTTTTTTTAAATAAAAGTAGTTTTTTTATTACAAAATTAAGAAAATATATTTTATAGTATATACAGCAGTTTTTTTACCAAAATTATCGTATACGTTTTTAAATCTTAACCAATTAGTTAGAAGAACTCTACCAATCAGTTGGAAAAAAATCAACTAATTAGTAGACAAACTTCAAATAATTAAGGAAAAATAGGAAAAAATTTATAACTTGAGAAAAAAAGTTTGTTAAGTGTAAAAAATTTAGCCCCACGAAATGATACAAATTAAGCCAAATTTCCTCCGCCAAATCATGTGGAACGCATTAGCTAAGCTGAAATGGAAGAAATAAAATAGTAATGGAAAATTTTTGGAAAGAATTTGAAAAGAAATAAGACAAAAGTCCAGTTTGATTGTTGTGTTGTAGCTGGCGCTCTGAGCGTAAGCAATTGTGACCCAAAAAAAAAAAAAGAGAGAAAAAAAAAAAGAATTGTGACAAAAAAAAAAAGTCAATAATATATCTATATATATATATTATTTGAAAGGGGAAATTTGTAGAATGTTAATGGCAGTAACTAACAACATACGAATTTTTCATTTTAGAAAATTTTATTTTAGGAACTACTATTTTTAGTAATTCTCAAATTTGGCTGAAAATATTGGTTACGATAGATAGATTTTAAGATCTTACATTCAAAAGCATATTTTAGCAAAACTCCCTTGTTTTCTACATATTTCTAAACCTGCTTTGCATATTTCTCTAATTTTGGGGAACACGTCAAAATTGGTTTTAAATTGTATAAATTAACAGCTAAAATAAAAATAAAAAACTTAAAGTTTGGGCTTTCTGCAATTTTAACTTTATATTTTGAATTCTGCAAAAAGATAAAAAAAAATACGCTCACATTTTGAATTCAAAAAATTTGTACCATCTATTTGTATTTTGACAAATTTGTTTCCCAAAAAATTGTGAATCAAGACTAATAAAATGTTATTCTTATTTCTAAACAATTAAAAAAATAACAAAAAAATCATTTGAACTAACTTGAATTGGTAAATACACGGACACAGTACAAATTTTATAAATTTCAAAATATGAGGGTATTTTTTTTCTTTTTGCAGAAATCTAAGCATAGAGTTTAAATTGCAGAAATACCAACTTCAAGATTTTTTTTTTTTTTTTTTTTGCAGTTAACTCTAAATTGTATAACTAAATCAGTAAATAAATAAGAAGGAGACATACTTAATTATCTTTTTTCCTTTCCTGTATGCCTTATTACAGATATGTAAAAATACTCATGGCTTGTGAGGTCTTCCCCCCCCCCCCTTTTCAATTTCTATTGTTATTTAGCTGAGTAATTATGTAGCTTAATTGTTTTCCTCAACCATTAAAAAAAAATGTGGCTTTGTGTGATTTTTTAGTTTATCCACTTCACAAAAGAGCGGGGTTTTGGATAAATTTTTCTATAAATTAATAACTGCCTAACCTACATGGAGCCCACTCCTAAGAGAACATAATCATTTTGTGATCGTTGTTCCAGTTCTTGATTACGAGATAATTTCATATATTATGTTCCTTCGAATAAGCCTCTTTCACATTAGAGTACTTTATAAATAACTTTAATTCATAAGCAGATTATCTGGTAAAAGATTTCAGAAGTGATTGTCATGAACAAGATTTCAAAAGTGATTGTCATGAAATCTAATTATTTTTCGACATTGTTTTAAAATGCTAAAAGGAAAAAGGAAAAAAGAAAAAAAAAAAAAAAAGTAGTTTGGTAGATATTTGTAAAGGACTATCTATGCCAAAGAATTCATGGGAAAAGTCCAAGTTCTTTCACCCAAATTGGCAATGAGCTAGTCTCCCTTTAGACATTTTCATATCCCCCTACTCTATCATATGTATATTATATATATTATATGATACAATATATACTAAATCCAATATAATTAATGCAGTTGTCAAATGCGAATTAGTACTCTAGAGGAGGGTATTCCCAAACTGGCAAACCAGAGTCTCCAACATGCACGAACCATGCTCTGGCATGCATTAACCACGAGGCAGTACCTATAAGTATAGTATCAGCTGTATGCGAACGCATAAAACAAGTAAACTAAAAAAGAAGTCCCTCCTCACTCTATGTAAGAGCTCAGGTTGTTCTTGAAACCGCGTTTCTTTAACATCTCAACTAACAAAAATAAGTAAACTATATAAATAAAAATACAGCAGAGACTCAGAGTGCTCCTTCTATAGTTCTCAAGATATAGATTTTTATATACATATATGATATATTATTTGTTCGTGCTTATAGTTATAAAGTTTCTTTATTAACGCTTAAGGGATTACTGTGGAGAAGTGGAAAACATGAAGAGCTTCAATAAATATATTTGACAAGTTGTGGTTCATGCATGATATAGTAACATTTACTTATCACTGAAAACTAGAAACTGAACTAAGAAAAAGATTGTAACATTATTTTAAGCTGTGTACCAACAATATCAGACTTTTCGACCTTGTAATATGGTTTAGTACACTCTGTTGTCCTTATCATTGTTGTCCAATCAGGTGGGAAGATATGGTGCAATAACTTCTGCAATAATAGGTCAATGGTGCATAATTTAGTTTTCTGCTGAACTAATAATATCAATAGTGCACAGCATGTGTTTGAATTTACGAGGCATTGTCTCTTATATCAAAATAGAATTATAAGGTACATTATTTTTAGTTATAACCATTTTCATGAGTTCCAATGCTAATAAGCTACATATGAGTGATAGATATAATTGTGTAACCGTGCGTGGTTTGATTGCTGGCTTCGGTTGGCAAAGAGCTGGATTTTACATGTATGCAAAAATAAGAAAAGGGGGGGAAAAAAGTGAAGTTCAATATCAATTATAGTAGGAGATTGAATAAATTTATTAGTACAAGATTAAGAAGATAGAGATGATCATGGCAATTGAGAAATTAAAAAGCAAAGGCAATAGTACAAGATATCAATTATATTATTTTCAAAGCCATTGTGGAAGTACTTGGATCACAATTTAGGGAAGTATGAACCATGCCCTCAATAATGGAAGACCATATGTATATATATAAATACACACACAACACAACATTATGCACTCATTATATTGAGAGGGGTGCATGCCTGCATGCATGGGAGGAAAAAGCACATGGTTGAGGCTATAGAAAATTCTGCACAAAAAAGGTGATTATTGGCACATATATAAGGTTGAATATATAAGGCACTGATTGAAAAAAATTCAGTCACATACATATAAAAAATATAGCTTAAACCCATCAAAGAAAACTATTGCAAGTGGAGAAAAAAAAAATATTAAAACATTCAAAACTTCAGGAAAATTAAAAAAGGGAGATGGGAATTGATTCTGATGAGTGGCCCCCTTTTATGAATTATTGGGTAGCCAAAGCCTATGTGGACAATGTTGGATCACACTTTTGTGCTTTAAAATCAAAGCAACAAATATATATCTACATATATGTATTTGTATACATATAATTACAAATAATCTGCAGAACCTGCGGGAAATTTCCAACATAAAGACAATTAGCAGCGTGTTCTTGAGAAGGGATTAGTATAATGAATTAGCTACCATATCGGCATGCTCAATTTTTAGAATATGTCATGGTTCTTACAAAACGTGTTCGTACAAACACGCTATATAGGAATCATTTGCAGATATATATATATATACACATTTAGATATTTATTAAAATTTAAGCAGAGCAATATAGATATGCGGGTTGATTATATTAACGTAATTAATGGACACCATAAAGAAAAGAAGGGAGTAGCAACTATATATGGAGAGTTATACATATAAATTGTTTGAAAACCATTAAAGTCTAAACACAAGCCTTATACCAATTCCAATAGAGCCAGGAGTCAGTAGTAATATCTGACCTACTCAATATTCTACAGTTATCACTCTTTGACATAATCTTAGCATGATCATTGGAATAAAGATTACCACGTGGCACTTGGTCATTGGGATTATATCTTTCAACGAAGATTCCTGCTCTCTGAAAGGCATACAAACATGTCATTTTTTACAATTGATGCGGATATTATCTTACCTCATTTGATCTTATAGTAATATTCACACATATACAAATTAATTCCCCTATGCCTGCCCTATATACTATACCCCTATAGTCTATATTCCGTATTTCAGACACACAACATACATTCACGCATTTTTAGATACTTCAATGAGATTTAAGAATATGGGGTTTCAAAATTTTGTCCTATTAATTAATAATAAGGGGTACTAATGCTATATATATTCGTTTAATTAAACAAATGGAGATTCGGATGGGGATAGATTTCCCTAAGGAATATGATATATATCTCTATATAAAATGATACCCTTTAATGTCAAGGTACTGATGAAAATTTTAAAAAATTGAAAAAAAGGATACGAATGTCCGACTTTTACCATTTTGCTGGCCATTTCAGGCTTCAGATCGCAGTTGGTCAGTATATGAATCGAGTTAAGACAAAGCACATTTTTTTCAATTGTAGTCCTAATTAGCAACACAAAATGACAATGTGACATTAAACTTGGCCTTTTGCTTAGAAGAAGTTGACAAGGTGAGCTGTTTATGATGATTAAGAAAATCCCACCTCATATAGAAGATCCCTCTTGTCACTTTTTTTTTTTTTTTTTTTGAGGTTTAAAATAGTGTGTGAACAAGTCAGTTTGGGATGTCCAGTTGTGAAGCTCTCTTGCCCTGACTCCCTATAAAGCCATTTTTTTAGGGCCTGTCTTTTTCACTGTGTTTTAAGTCCTAAAATCCTGATGTGCTTCCATGTCATATGCTGCGCTCACAGTTGGAATCCACCTAGGAACTTGAGCACTTTCTTGGCAATAACCTTTTCATGATAATATTACTTTCTCAGTCACCTAACACACTAATATTCATTAGTTTTCAGTGACTAATCTTTGCTTTTCATGATACACTACAAGCTGGTTTTTGTTGCTTTCCGCTATATTATATAATCTTAATCAACATTTGGACATAATTGTCTATATAAGATACTGAAAAAGACAATCAAGAAAAAATCCCACTTCCACTTTTACTTTTGGAGATTAAATATTAGTATATGTACAACATAGTTACATAGTTAAGTAACTTTTTTTTTTTTTTAGACAACATAGTTAAGTAAATTTTGTTAGGGTGCAACATTAATTTTGCCCAAGGATCAGCAATTATTAGAGTTAACTTTTTTAACAATTAATTAACTATGTACTTTCCCTCCAATAATTTGGGGCTCTTTTGGGTGAGTCGAAAGGGCCCTTTTCAGTTTGAAAATGCTAGTGAAATTGCCCATATATCACTCATTATTTTATCAAAAAAAAAAAAAAAAAAACAGTACTAACATAACACTACATATAAAACTAAAATTTAAATTAAAACTTCCATGTCTGATCAAGACCTTTGCGGTTGATACTTGTCTCTCCCTTAGAGGCTGAAGTCGCCGAACAGTCGTCATCTGATCCCTCCATTCACGTTCTCCTCTCTTTTCTTTTGCCATTTAGGAATCAATAAATCTATTAATTGCAAAAACGATCTCTTACTATTGAGGCTTCTTGCACATGGATATTCATGATATCTTGAGCCCCACGTCGTTGATTTTAGAGAAGGGCATATTCCAATTACCATTTATTTATCTTATATTGCCTCCCTATTTTTCATCTCGGGCCTTTGTTTTTTATTCTATACAAATTTATATAGGTTAGTTGAAATCCACAAAAAAGACACGATCTCAACAAGTATCCTATCTACTACATAGGCGGCCATGCATATGTAACAAAAATATTCCACATTGTACCCATATAAACATGCTTCAAAAATAAAATGTATCTAATTTGATCAAGTCCCATGTATATGAACATTGTACACAAGATTATGCAAGTAAGTTGCTTTATCAACATCTATTAAAAAAAAATTGCCATCTGGGTTAACGTTTGATCATATGAAGAGAAAGTACCACCTCACAATAGTTAATTTGATCTTTCTAATGATATATTTGTGAACTTAGTTAACTAAAATTAGACCATTGATAGAACCTATATTATTGTCAGATAATTATGGCCTCCGAGCCCAAAAAAAGAAGTTATGAATTCTGTTGCTTAGATATAATGCATTTGGTGGGGTCATCAAATCTTCTCGGAGCTTCTATTTTGTCCTGAATTTGTTTGTAAATCAGAATCTTAATCTTGGGTTAAATTGGTATCTTTGTGTGCTTGTGATCAGGTCATCCGAAACTTAACTACTCTTATATACATACACACCTCTTCAAATTATATTTTTGCGTCAAAATATGCTTTTCTTAATGCATGATCATTGATTTGGTTTTCGGAATAGAATTTAGAGTTTATTCGGCAAAGATTTGATTAGTCATAGGTTGGGAAGTAGGGATTTGTGGGAGGGAGTAAACCAACCACCATTCATTAATTTAAAAATACATACATTAAAATGGCCAAAATTAAATTAAATACCTTGGCTCTGACTAAGAAATTAATAAGAGAATATTGTTATGGAATTTTTTTTTTTATATGAAACTGAAAATAAAAACATAACACCCCTTCTATCAACCACCAAATTATTCGTTGTGTATCTTAAGAAGATTTTAGATGGAGAAGAAATTTGACAAGATGCCAGAAGCTACAGTTGGCATAAGGGATAAAAACTATATATCTGTAAAAAAGGTGATCCTTGATTTTGCTTACACAATCATTGATATTTCCTTTTCTTTTTTTTTTTCTTTAATATTTTGAGACAGGCAAGTTGAGGCTGCTTACTTAATTCTTGTGTCAAAGCCATGAGGGGTATTACTTCCTCTATATAAGAGAGACTCTTCTGTCAAACTTTTCATTCAACAGTTCTAGCTCTTTCTCAACTCTCTCTTCTCTTGTCTCTCATCCCTTAGACCATATACAACAGCTTTCTTAAATAAAAACCTCCTCATCAAATATTCGAATTAAAAAAATATTCTAGGGGAAAAAAAAAAAGAAAGCTAGAGTTGATATGGCTATAGAGATTGGGCAACCTTCCGTTGGTCTATCAAAGGTAGCAACTTCTGACACTCATGGAGAGGACTCTCCCTATTTTGCTGGGTGGAAAGCGTACGACGAAGACCCTTATGATGAAAAAACTAATCCATCGGGTGTCATACAGATGGGATTAGCCGAGAATCAAGTAAGTATAATTAAACAGTACAAATCATCTAATACTCAAAATTACTTAGATCTTCTAATTAAGATGCATATTAATTTGCATAATTATAACAATAATTAATTAATATGAATCTTCTTTTTCTTGAACAGGTTTCATTTGATTTGCTAGAGAAATACTTGGAAGAGAACTCGGAAGCCTCCAGCTGGGGAAAAGGAGTGACAAGCTTTAGAGAAAACGCTTTGTTTCAAGACTACCATGGCCTATTATCATTCAGAAAAGCAATGGCGAGTTTCATGGGAAAAATTAGAGGAGGAAGAGCTAAGTTTGACCCAAGTCGAGTTGTCCTCACCGCCGGCGCAACCGCCGCCAATGAGCTCTTGACATTCATTTTAGCAGATCCTGGAGATGCTTTGCTTATCCCAACTCCGTACTATCCAGGGTAAGAAACTGAAAAAAAAAAAAAAAAAATCGTTATTTCATGCCCAAAAAAAAAAGAAAAAAAAAGAGCAATTTTCAAAAGTTAGTTAACCTTTTAGAATTCCTGATTAATAAGCGAAAAACCCTTGTTTAACTTTGATTTCATGCATATTTTGACGTCAAGAAAGCACTTAAACTAAGAAATGATGGCCTTTTTGTACAGATTTGATAGAGATTTAAGGTGGAGGACTGGAGTGAAAATTGTGCCAATCCACTGTGACAGCTCCAACAACTTCCAAGTTACCCCTCAAGCTTTGGAAGCAGCATACAATGAAGCCGAATCCATGAACGTCAGAGTTAGAGGGGTTCTCATCACAAACCCATCAAACCCTCTGGGAGCCACGATCCAACGGTCGGTACTAGGGGAGATTCTCGATTTCGCCACCCGAAAAAACATCCACCTCGTCTCGGACGAAATCTACTCGGGATCCGTCTTCTCGTCCTCGGAGTTCGTGAGCATTGCCGAGATTCTCGAGGAGCGGAGCTACGTGGGCTCGGAGAGAGTCCACATTGTCTACAGCCTCTCCAAGGACCTCGGGCTCCCCGGTTTTCGCGTCGGCACGATATACTCGTACAACGATAAGGTCGTGACGACGGCGAGGAGGATGTCGAGCTTCACCCTGATATCTTCCCAGACGCAGCATCTCTTGGCGTCCATGCTCTCGGACGAGAAATTCACGGAGAACTACATAAGGACGAACAGGGAGAGGCTGCGAAGGCGGTACGAGATGATAATCGAGGGGCTGAAAGGCGCCGGTATCGAGTGCTTGAAAGGCAATGCCGGGCTGTTCTGCTGGATGAACTTGAGTCCACTTTTGGAAGAACCCACGAGAGAAGGTGAGTTGAAGCTTTGGGACTCGATTCTCGGCGAGATGAAGCTCAATATCTCGCCGGGATCTTCGTGCCATTGCTCCGAACCGGGCTGGTTTAGAGTGTGTTTCGCCAACATGAGCGAGCAGACACTAGAAGTCGCCTTGAAAAGGATACACAATTTTGTGGAACAAAGAGATCGGAGAGGAAGAAATTGAAGTCTCCGTCTATATTCTCTCTTGATCATCAGTTTTTTTTTTTTTTTCCTCACATATATATTTTTTTGGAATGGTATTTAAGAGCCATTTTGATTCTTTGTGACAAAACCCCATTTCAAGAAATGGGT
Organism: Trema orientale; assembly: GCA_002914845.1. Lineage (NCBI taxonomy): Eukaryota > Viridiplantae > Streptophyta > Magnoliopsida > Rosales > Cannabaceae > Trema > Trema orientale. The sequence continues at coordinate 1,862,096 of JXTC01000012.1, read as the reverse complement.
TTTTGTCTCGTGATGATGATATTATACTTGTAAATCAAGATTCATAATATTGAACAAAATACCATTGTTTGCTTGCTCTGCTTTTAGCAAAGCAAGTTTTAATTTCTCATGAAATTTTCCTATTCGGCTGTAGTATGAATCCATGTTTATTTTCTTTTGTATTACTGATCAATATTATAGTACAAACATTGATATTATGCCCGAGAGCTAAGATACTATATAGCGGAATTGTATACATCGGTACAGTACATGTTTTTCCACGTCATCTCACATCATCATTATAAGATTAACAGTATACTTAAACTAACAAAATTTAATAAAATAGTTCAGAAACATGCGCATAATTATATCATGAATAGGTATAGGCCAAATTGGAATTGCTTTTTGCCTGATTCTAATTATGAAACAATTTTAGCTACAATTGGTGTCTGGTATAAACTGCTTAAATTTATGTCGATTTATTTTACCGGCCTTGAAAGTAACTTTTGATACAAATAGTTTAGTAAAAATATTCAAAAGTGATTGACACATAATCAAACCACTTTTCACAACTATTTGAGTCTTTGAGATGCAAAATTAGAATCTAAATTTTCCAGCTCATACTTCTGACTTATAAATTAGAATTTGCAATTTTCTTAGTATAGCACAAACACACAATAATAACAAACTGGTTCTACGTCTCACCAATAGCTACGTACTAATACGTCGGCAGCCTCCCTACTACAGAATTCTCTTTTATATAACACTAACTAGTATATGCGAGCGTTTAACCAAATTTGATAAAAGTGGTTCAAAAAATACACGTTATCAATAAGCATACGTCTATCTACTAAAAATTCGGCACCCACCCTAGTACAAAATTCGCTTTGATATAACAATAAAGAATACAATATCACGGGCCGTACCAAATGAACGCTTTAAAAAAATTGTATCTCTATCCATTAATTTTGCGTCTTTGACTCGGTCACCATTTCATAAGAAAAAGAAATATGATTTGCTTAGTAGTATAATACATAGCTATATAGCTCAATCAACTTTTGAACGAGTACTTATAATTAGGCATATTTAATACCATAGTGGGGACTGGAGAAGTATACTAACCAATCATCATCATTAACAGCTATGGTCCAAGCCATTAAACTTCATGGCTTGGTTGGAATATCAAACCTAAGAACTTCTTCTCCTAACCCTTTGACATTTGAGGATTGGAAGTTATTTGGGTGGGGATTTTTTTCGGTCATGGGCGTGTCATGCTCATATAACCTGGCTTGATTGAGATGTATTAATTAGATAAGATTTTGCATTAACGTGGAGCTTCTCAATTATATTATTAAGCTTGCGTACCACGCTTTACACCAAATATTTGGTCCACCACGTGACCACCTGATACACGCCCAGATCGATTAGCTAATAATCTCCATTGCTTTAAATTAAGTTATAATAACCAGCATCGATCTAGAGCTAATAAACATTTAAACTTTGATATATTTAAAGCTGGCTTCTCATAATATTTCGTATTATGATATGAGTTTTATGAATATAAAACAAGGATAAAATGTAATGCATATCAACTAAAAAATTGTCTAGCTAGGCATTATAACCTCAGATGCAGCTAGATATACATAGGCATAGCCTAGCTAGCTAGCTTAATTAGGAGTATTATGATATACATATTTAACAATATTTTATGCAATATTTATAAATTATAAGTGCATGTCACTACTATAGTTTGCGAAGTGCAGAAGTGGACACATAATTATTATATTTCGAGTTTGCAAAATATTTTAGCATTTACTTTTAAGTTTAATTTGACTTTCCAATCCTTTCTAACTTGAATAAAAAATAACAAAGTAATAGCTTATGGTTTGTTAAGTAAAGATTCAATCGCTTTTATCATCTTTCAACCAATTGCCTTCACAACTTTCCTTTTTCTTTATAAACTAATCACTTAAATTCCTGATTAGACATTATATTAAACTCTCCAATTTTATATGTGACATGAAGTAAAGATTTTAATAGGTTTTTTCTGTTTTTTCAAACATTAAGCCTGCAAAATATACGTTCTTCTTTTCTAGAATAATGGCTTCTCTTAATAACGAAACAATATCGAACACTTCATAAACTTTCCAATTATGTTTTTGTCAACTATCTACATTTTTTTAGGCTTAAGTTTCTGTTCAAGTTCGAATTGTTAAATTTTTGGTGGAATTTCATGTAAGTCAACCTCAAATTATCTATTTTTCTATCTTTTTCTCTCGTTTTCATTTTTATGAGCTGAGGAGGCAAAAGAAATCTTGGTCATTTAATGACCTTCCAAAAAGTATAAGAGGAATCCTGTTTGATTGTGAATATATATTATATATAACATAATACAACTAGCATTTGACTCTATTCATCGAGGGAAAAAAAAAAAAAGAGGAAAGAGTCATACGCTTTATACTAAGGATATTCTTGTTATCATTGTGAGTCCTATCGACACCAAGAAATTTCTAAATGAATCTATTGCTGTACAAGTAAGATGCTACAAAATTATAATAACATGATACTTCTTTCATTTAAAAAAAGGTCAACGTACAAGTTGTAATGGAGCTAATTCATGGGTACTCTCGTAAATGTTTTGCCCCCTTCTATAAAGCAAACCTATTCCATAATCTAATATACTTAACTTTTACACGAAAATTACTACGGAAAATATACTACAAGGAGCCTTAAATAAAAAAGCACATGATTTTCCCTCAAAAAAAAAAAGCACATGATTTAGAACATAAAGGATTTTTTTTCCCCAAAAAAGTGGCACCAAAAAAAATGAATCAATAAATTAAGAATCGAAAGTTTGAAGAGATAGATTGAAAGGCAAAAAAAGAGAACCACGTGTGAAACTAGTTGGTAGGATTCTGCACTATGCCTCTCTGCGTAGAACAGTTTCTTGTTGACAATTTCTTAATACTTTGGTACCAAACGTCTTTAATCATTCCAAGTCAGAAGTCAACCGTTTTACCATTCAAATGTGCGATAGCCCCCATGACAAATCATACGAAACAACAAACAAACCCACTAATCGCCACCGTCCAGATCATACCCATGTGGATCACGGAGGCAATCATGAGCTGCCACGTAAGCATATGTGTACAAATATTACATCCTAGCATCCAACTACCATTTTGGATTATTAATCTTCTTATGAGCGATCTCAACTTAAGAACCGTAAAGTGCAAAATTTTTTGTGGCGTGATAGCCGCTGCCATGGAGCAATGTTATAGGCCCACCTTCCAACCCAACATTACAATTTTACAACAATATGCAAATTAGTGCCACAAGAAGAAGAAAAAAAATGTTAGGTTTATGCCCTAAAAGCATGTATATTTTGGATATTTGCTGAATTAATAAAATGATATTTCTCTATTTGAATTTGTGCATAATTGGTATGTCTTTAAATATCAGAAAATTCTTAATTTATTTATGTGACCACAAATTTAGTATATAAGTGTTATATACATGAGAATTAAATTTATGGATAATAAACTAAATAAAGTCCATAATAATTAATTAAAGTTTGGGATCTTTAATTAAATATTATTTGTACGGTCCATTAACATTGAAAATGTAATAGTCTTATCCGGACTATTGATGTGTTGACATCACAATGGAGATACTTTATATAATTCGATTATATAGGACTGGATCAGACACAATTTGAATCTCACATAAATTCTGTTAACTGTTGAGAGTTCAAATAATGTCACTAGATGATCATATGTAAATCAATCTTCATCCTGAATAGTTATAGACTCCTATTTATAACATTATGTTCTTTAACATACTTGTTAAAGGTTTGTTTCGTAAACAGATTGAAATACTTGTATCTTGGTAGCATGATGAGATGAGTAGCTGGGAATGTAGCTTACAGATATGGAATCCATTCCTTCCATTAGAAAGCTAGAAAGATGATTCCCTTGTGTATTGATTCAGAACTTGAACAGTTTGAGTACTCAATTTATAATAGATTTATAAATTAATTGTTCATTAGAGAATCAATGATATACAAGGATAAAGATGTAATTGGAGAGGTAAACGGAACATGACCTAGCTCCAATTATGAATTATCTATGGAGGATTGAACTACATGTAATGATTAAATCGATGGACTGCTCGCTGTTTTCTGAGTAAATTAATTCTGTAATTTCGAGAGTGCAATTCCAGATTTTTAGTGGAGTAATACTGGAATTAATAAATTAGACAAATTAATTAAAGACTTTAATTAATTGTCATAATTTATTGGAGCTTGAATTACAGGTCCATAGGTCCCCAATTCCACCTCTTACAAACACTGTACTGGATATTACATTATTTCTGTTACTGCACACTTTGTCTAGATAAATACTTTATCTATAAGTAATTAATAATTGTTATTAATTAATTTTAAATTAATTAATTTTAAATTTATGGAGGGATAAGTTTCTCAATTTGTTTAAATTTTGAATTTAAAAATATCTAATTATCAGATAATTAGATAAATAGAAATTGGGAAACTGACTGAAAGTGAAATAGTTATCTGCTAGTTTATATAGATATATATACATTAATTAATTAGATTAATTAATTTAAATATATATATAATCATGTTTTTAAAAAAGAAAGTTACGTTTCCTATAAACAAAAGTTACGTTTTTTAAAAAAAGAGAAGTTAACGTTTTCTAAGGTTATATATATATATTGATTCGATTAATATGTTAATTTATTTATTAAATAGTTTAATAAATATAAATATATATATATAAAAAAAACCCTAGCAGAAAAAGAGAGAGAATACTACGTATTATTTTCTACAGAGCCTCTATAAACTAGAGAGAAAGAGAAGAGAGTCTTTCTATTCTCTGTAGAACAAAACTTTTGCAATCTCATGTGTTGAGAAAATTGCAAGTGCTTAAAGTGTGAGTTTTTAAGAAATTATACGCAACGCCCACACGTTCATCCAGTTGTGCTTGAGGCTTGGATTGGAAGATCGTGGTTTAGAAGACAAAAAAGTTAGAATCCGCTGATAGCTACAAGAGGTATTAGATCTATTCTCTTTGTATATTCCTATTTACTATGAATTAATACTATGCACTCATATAGTCAATTGTTTTGAGAAAACTTTTGATTATTCCTAGGTCAATTTTCTGCTGCGAACATCGTTTCAAAACCAACAAGAAAAAAGGGATATATTTTGTATATTTCTATTATAATTCATAAAGAATAGAACTTGATAGTCAAACGATAACGACTGTATTTCCTTTTAGGATAACAACACTCAATCCGATTTTTGAAAATGAATGAATTAGAGAATTTTTGGCATTGTATGTTTTCTTTATAGTGGTGTTATCAGGGATGAGAATAAAAATTGTTCTCTGTCTTTTTCGAAAAATAAAGAGTAGTTGACAAATGTTTTCTTAAAACAATGTTTAAACAAAAAAACAATATTCGTATAGAAAAAATATTTAGAATAAGAAAGTGAAAAGAGGGAAATTCAGGGAAATTTATTTAAGTAAGAGAAGGAATAAGAGAAATCAAAAAAGAATGTGGGGATGAGTGAAAGTCAAAAGAGATAAAAAGTCAATGAAAGTTATAAGAGAACATGAAGAGATAAACTAATAAAAATACAAAGCAAAGAAAATTATGAGCGTATGAGGATAAAGAAAATCACGAGAGAGAAATTTACAACAAGGAGAGAGGAGAGAATTTGATGATAGACAATGAGGGACGAAAATATTATGAGAGATAATCTAGTATAATTCAAGAAATGAGAGAGAAATGAGAGAGAAATGAGTTTTTTTTTTTTTTTTTCAGGATACATTGAAAAATAATATTTTATTATTATCTGAATTTTATGTTTTCTTTAACTTTGTTTTTAAAATTGTTACTTAGTAACAATGTCAAGTACCCTACTTGTTTTAGGAAGAACAATTATCTGATTTTAAAAGTAAAAAAGATGTTTTTTAATTAGTTATAATGCCAAACATTCCTTAGTAATGTTGTTAATTTTATCATAATATAAATTTAAATTTATATTGTTTTCTACGTGGAGATGAATTGAAGTACTTCAGTGAAATCATATTACTTAACTTAGTTTTTAGAATTTTCTTTGACATTATCTTAAAGTGGCTTAGCTCACTAGTCATCGGCAAAATTGTTTCGTTGCAGTTTTCTTTTCTCAATAGATTTTTGGCATGCTTAACCCTATGTTATTCGTAAGTTGGCAAAGTAATCACTAAATTATTATTTTTTTTGCAATTAATTTCTTATGTTTTAAAAATCTTAGCAATTAAGTCCTTTTCATTTATTGATATTAAAGTTTTTATGAAATTAAATATGTTTAAGTAAAATAAATTGATATTTTACTAGCATTAATTAGTTTCGAAGGGAACATAAAAAAATTTTAAGAGAAATTTTAAAATTTTCTCTCCTTTTTTATTAAATTTTTTATATCATTTTGTCAATTGTAGTTAATTTTTAGTTACTTTTCTTCCAAATCCAACTAGTGCTAATAAAATATTGATTTTGACCTTCAAAAATCTTGTATATGACTTGAAAATGGTTAAATTCTATCTAATATTTTGCCAATTGCAAATAACAAGAGGGCTTATTATGTCAAAAACCCTTTCTCAATCATATGACCTTATAAATATAATCTTAATAATATGATTTATAAACTTCATTGCTACATATTTATTTTTCAAATATCGCCAGATTATTTTGTAACTACAATCGTGTTATATATATATATCTATATGTATGTATATATGGAGGAGATTATATATATATATATATTTTGATTGAAGTGCAATAGATAATTGTAGTCATTATGAATTCATAAGTTTTATACGTATTGAGATTTACATGTGTCAATGGCTGTATCTTCTGATTTTCTTTATAACACAACTATATATTCCTATGGTCGTATAAGAAAAAAATAAAAATAAAAATAAAAATAAAAACTTCGTCTCTTTAAAGACAAAGTTCTAACTTCTAAGTATCAAAAAGAAGACAGTTCTGAATGTGTCGTTAATTCCTTGAAAACGACATTGACTGGATATCTCGATTCTTGGTGTTGCTTTAGTGTGTAAGGATGACATCATTACTCTCGTCGTTTGGTTTGTATTAGACGACGTTGTTGTGGTGTCAATTTCCGGTCCCTGTTGTCCTTTACTCGATGTCGAGCATTAAACAATAGCCCCTTTACGTCAAGATCGGGGCCAAATGGAATGATTAGTAGTAATTTGAGCCTAAATAACTTTTTTCAGAAGAGAATAGGAATGGCAATTTAACTCAGAAACCCGTTTACCTATGGGTACCCGACCCCAATAAGACGGGTAGTACCCCATTATTTGGATTTTCAGATTGGGTTCGAGTATATAAGACAATACTCGAAGCAGGCTCGGGGTAGGCTCGGGTTCATATATATCCATCCCCAAACCCGACTCGGTTATATATTTATATGTTATTTTTGAAAAATATAAGTACATATGTGTATATATGAAAATATGGATACTGTAATAAGAAACACCTAAGTCCATTACTTAAATAATAACCAAGGCCTTAAGCCCATTATAATATATTTATCCAATAACTTACACAGCACAACCACAAGCCCACAAACATGATTTGAATACGGAAAAAAAAAAAAAAAACCTAAGCACTAATAGTAAGTAATAAGTTAGTAATAGCTACTATTTTTATTAAGCAGCCATAACTCTAAGGTTTGAAGCTCTGTAGACTGCATCTCCACAACCATACAGCTACCAGCCATGCACACTTCTCCGCTTCAGGTCTATGCTCTACTTTAACCTTCAGGTATTTCTAGACTTCATATAACCCGCTGACAAGGCAAGAGGCAAGAGCAATTTAATAAATTCTCAAAATAAAAGACTAAAACAAGTAATTAGACAAGTTTCGAAAATTCTAGTATAGGAGCATCAATTTCACCTTTATTAGTAGGAGCATTTTAAAGCCTGTTAGATCATATGAAAAGTTAGTGTTTCAATGTACATATATATATATACATGTATGTATAGCAAGTTCTTATAGATCATGAAATCTAGTTTTTGGTTTTGCTCCAGTCTTCTTTATGGTTGTGCACTTTCTCTTTTAGAGTAGATAGGGCTGTAACTGTATTCACTGTCAAAAAATAATTACAAAGTTTGTATAGGAAAGGAAAGTCCTAGATGAGAGAGAAGAGCCAATTTTCTTTGCTGTTTCACATCACAATTCACATGGTTTAATTTTTTTTTAATTTTCCTACACAAATCTGTTTGCTCAACACTTACTTTCATTCATAATTTATGTATGTGGTAATATGTAAATGAAAAGAAATAGTACACATATTTTAAATTCGGACCAACTAGTGCAGAGTACATATTAATACATTATGTATACATAAAATAGAATTAATTTCATAAGAATTTGTATTGTATAGGATTTTTTAAGTAGCAGCACAATATGTATAAAAAATATTATGATAAGTATAAGGGGATGGCTACGGTAGGGGCGTCCCTACGTAGGGTCATGCCTTAATAATCATTGGATGGGAATCTGTGGGGAATAACGGGAATCTGTGAAGAATCTATTTATATACAGATTCTCATTCAACGGTGAATAGACAGGGCCCTACGTAGGGGCGCTCCTACTGTAGACGCGCCCTAAGTATAAAGTATACACATATGTTAGGATAATCATGGATAGAATTCATAATTATTTTAAAAAAGATATAGAATGCTGGTGTTTACTGGAATAAATTTACGGAAAATATTTTCATCAAATCATTTTCAAGAATACTATAGTTTTGTAAAATTCAGAAATACAGTAGAATTGATCGTTTAAAATTTTTCTTTTTACAAAATATTTCGGATCGTGATTTAACATAAATTAACTTTTGATCTAGACAAGAACAATACCTGGATTCGCTCCATAACCTTCTCGTCTTTCCGTCTATTCTCAAAAGTCCGGTGGGTGGTCACATTCTTGATTCCCAATAAAGAGATCTATAGATGAACAAGAAGACAATCTTCTCGAACCGATTTCTCCGGGATGGCCAAAACACCAAGGATAGTGAATTCCCTAGTATGGCCGATTTTTCTCTGCTCTTCCTCTCTCTGTTTTCGTGTGATACTCTCTTTTCTAAGGATATTTTACGTGTAACTCTTAATTGTACAGTCAGAGAACTTTTCTCTTAATTATATAGAGATATTAGTAAACCCTAATAGGCTTATTGGGCTTGTTGGGCTCAACTGTTCATCAAATAACTATTGGGTTTTAATTTGAGCTAAGCAGGAGACCAGATGGATCCATAAAGCCCAAGCTCCAATGGACCATATACCAACTATTATAATTAACTCTTAATTATGATTGGTCTTGTCCATTAATATTGGGACACACCACTATTAACCCAATATTGAACTCTTGGACTAAATATCATTTATTTTCTGTGAAGCTTAGTAACAATTAATTAGCTTGATCTATTTAGCATATATTATATTTGTAGACGTACCTCCTATGCAATGCCGTACTAGCAGGGTAAAATTACTGCATTACCCATCTAGTACATATTTACCTTTGAAATTGCTATTTTTCATCTAATGGATAATAGTTGACTACGGTATTTGTATCTACTTATACTAACATAGTCAAATTCACATAGTAAATACCGGGGCCCTAGTTTATATTATTCAAGTACTTGAAAAAACTTAAAGTGACATTATGTGTATGGCGTCTATCATGAAAAATGTTCTACACATTTCATACACTTTATCTTCCAAAATACTGGAGCTCGAACCATAAGTCGGAACTAGTCCTTTAGTAACTCAAAAAGACAAAACACATGAAAGTAAGTTCGTTAATCACTAGGATTAAGGTTTTTGTAAGTTCGTTAATCACTAGGATTAAGGTTTTCTACAATAGTGCTAGATTAGTGAAATTAGAAATTTAAGTTATAGCACTTAACCTTAAATTCTAATTCACTTGATCATGTTTGATGCTGTTATAACTTTCTTATAATACACTAATGTTTCTATCCAAGACTTACTTCGATAATTGGAGACTTCATTAGATGAAAATAGATAACACTACATTCTATAGCATAAAAAAGTATTCCATCTTCAATATGCAGAATGTGAACAATTTAATTTAGACATAATGAAACAAAAAATATAATGTCTCCCACATTTGAACTCATCATACGAATAATTCTTTATTACTCATTATATATCTTGGAATCTTTAGATGTTTGCATAAGATAAATATATATATCAAATGTATATTAATGGGACATAAATAAAATTAAAATTCATAACATGGAATTTATTAACAATAAATAGATAACAAATAATCCGATAATAAATTGTTTATAATGTCAAAATAATAAACTGCTTTATAAGACATTATTCCAACATAGAATTCTATAAAAAAATTTTTATAATCTACAAAATATTTTTCTTATCTTTTTTTTTACAATATTTTTTCTCAGCAAGACAAAATCGTATAAGAGAATACCCTATTACTTTTTTACTTAAGTACCTCATTTTCATTGCAAGTGAGACTATAGTTGAAATATACTTACTCATTTTGTTTGAATTTATGTTTCTTCTAGAAACTATGAGTAATGGTAGTGGACCACCTAAAGCTACTCAAGGTTCCAATCAAAGTCTTAGTGATAGATCAACTCCTCAAACTTCCTCACCAGCACAACCTAAAGACCAAACATCTAGGCCAGTTACTCCTTTGAGTAACTCTTGTCCATCTCCTGTAGAAATTCCTAAGAAAGGATTAGATGAGAATGTGAATGATAATAATCTTGTTACTCTTACGAAAGAGGATTCACCTAAGAATTCTATATTACTTGCCAAAAGAAAATTGACTTTGGATGTTTAGAATCATTTTAAAAGACAAAATATTGATGAGTTAATGAAGGCAATTTGTAATTATTACAGAAGGAAGTTAGGATGTGAAAGTAAGAATGGTACTAATAATTTACATAAACATTAGAAAAGATGTCCTCTTCGAAATACAAAAGAGATATTAGGCAATCCATATTGAATCCAAACAGAGTTGATAAGGATAGGAAAATTATAATTGCTACTTATGTATTTTATCAAGAGCAATCTAGGAGAGATTTGGCAGAGATGATCATTTTTGTGAGTATCCACTTCCTATGGTTGAGCATAAAGGTTTTAGGCTATACACATTCAACTTACAACCAATATTTAAGATGGTGTCAAGAAACACAGTGAAGAGTGATATTTTGAAGCTTTTTAATGAGCATAAGGTCAAAATTAAGACTTTCATTCACACTATTAAAAGTAAAATTGCTATCACAACGAATATGTAGACTGTTAACAACTAAAAGAGGTAACACATGGTCATTATGGCACGTTTTATAGACAATTTATGGAAATTACATAGCTTTATATTAAGGTAATTCCCTGATCTGTGTTTTATTCATATGTAATTATATTTTGGTAATAAAATTTAATCTTAATTATAATTATTGTATTCTTGTTTTAGAGATTTATCTACATGCCTACTCTATACAATGCAGAAACTATCAATGAGGTACTCTTTCAGACTTTAATAAATTAGAATCTTGATCGTAAGTTATCTACCTTAACATTTGATAATTGTACCACTAATGATAGCATGATTTCAAAGATAAAAAAGAAACTTGATAAAGATTCACTTTTATTAGATGAGAAATTGTTTCACATGAGGTGTGCAGCACATATTTAGAATTTAATTGTGAAAGAGGGGCTAAGTAGTTTTGAAAAAAGAATTGAGAATGTTCGTGAAAGTGTTAATTTTCGGAAGGCTACATCCAAGAGGGTAGAAAAGTTTGAAGACTCAGCTAAATAATTGGACATACCATGTACTATGAAGTTAATTCTCGATTGTAAACCCTAGATGGAATTCCACATATTTGATGCTTAAAACTGCTTTATTTTACAAGCCTGCTTTTCGTCATTTAAGGTTACGTGAACCTTAATACAAATATGTTCCTTCTAATTAAGAGTGAGAAATTGCTAAAGAGTTGTGTGATAAACTAGAGATATTTTATAATGTTACTTTAATTTAATCTGGGACTAGTTATCCAACTACTAATTTATTTTTCATTAAGATTTGTGACTTGAGATTGTCTCTAGATTGTTGAATTGATTCTAGTAGACTAGAAATAAGAGGGATGTCATTTGTGATAATTGAAATGTTTGAGAAATATTGGAATGAAAATCATGGGGTGTTTTCACAATAGCAAATGTATTGGATCCAAGATACAAAATGAAATCCTTCAAATACTACTTTCTTTTGATTTATGGAAGTCGTGCTTGAAATAAACTATAGAAGACATGTAGTAATATAGATGATTTGATAAAAGAATACTAATTGAAGCATAAGAGGCTAAAAAAGCAAAATCATCATAAGGTTGCTACTTCAAGAATGGATAGCTCTTCTTATAGTTCTAATATTACTTCTCTTTCTGACTCTTCATATATTTTTAATACATGGATGGAAAATGAGGAGACTGTTGAAGAGGTGAAATCAGACTTAGACTTTTACTTAGAAGAATCTGTCCATCCTAAAGTTGATGATTTTGATATATTGGATTAGTAAAAGATATAAGGGGTGAAATATCCTATCTTGCAACAGACTGTAAAGGATATTTACGATATTCCTGTATCAACTGTTGCTTTAGTGTCTGCTTTCTCTACTAGTAGTAGAGTTTTGAACCCACATCATAGTAGACTCTTACCATCGACATTAGAAGCATTGATGTGTACTCAAGATTGGTTGTGGGCGGAAATGCGAGGTAAATTTTGAGTTATTGTTATACATTTAGTTTGTACTTTCGTTTTAATTATGATTTACTAATTATTTACTTGTACCTTTTTGTTAGATTCAAGCAAATCTTCAAATGATGTTGCTATGTTTTATTGGAATGATAGTGAAGGAGATAAT
>JXTC01000012.1:1801189-1849107 GCA_002914845.1 Trema orientale | reverse complement strand
TTTTATTTTGGATTATTGTAATATGTTCGATCTTATTTAAGCTTGAGACTTCTTTAATTTTAGGTATTTTGTATGGATCATATAATATTTTATTGAATGTGGTTCGAATTTGCTTGATATTTATGTGGAAATGAGTTATCAATATATATATATATTCAGAAATTTTGTATCTATTTTTTTTAAACAGCTAACGGGTATGTGAGTATCCGCATGTAATGGTGATCTAGACGTCCCAAGTCAAGCAGTTCATGATCTCAGGATAAAAACTACTTGACCACAGGTCATGTGGGTCAAGTAGTACCTGAGCTTAGGTCAAGAACTACTTGACCTGAAATAGCAGGCAACAAAAATACAAATGAAGGCTTAAATAGACTCTTCTTCTTCAGCAATGAGGATATAAATGACGACTTTCTCGTTCTTCCTACTAACGTCATGGATGTAGATTTCAAAAACTCTTTCTAACCTTCGGTTGAACTAGTTTTTGTTATTCTAGGATTTTCTGTATTCCTTTAGATGAGAGGAATCTATTGAAAAGCTTAAATATAGACTTGGGTCAATAGTTTTTTGAGTTTAAAGGCAGTTTTTTGTGATTTTCACAGTCAAATGTAAAGAACTCTACATATTTAATGACAAACAAAATACAATACAGGCTGAAAAAAAAACAAACATTAAGTTAAATTAACTAAATGAATAGATCAAATAGACAATATGTTAAGATCCAACTTGACCCCAATTAGGTAAATGATACATGACCTTATGTAATTAAAAATTTGCCATAAGATCAAGATCCACATGACCCCAGATCAAGAAGTATTTGACCTTAAGCACTACTAAAACTAAGTGGGCTTTACGGGGAAGTGTGTGGGGTGGAGTCATGTCAGTTAAGGGTTATATCAGCTATTATATGGTATTGGCTGAGGGAAGAATAGCTGAGGGTTTGGTCAATATTTTAATCTTTTAACTCGTGTGGACTCCAACTGTTAGTCCAAGAAAATTTATTAATAGAGGTGGTCCTAAAATTATCCAAAATGGCCCAAACTAGTCCTATCTGCGTCCTTTTCACATTTTTGGTCCGAAATTTCTAGGAGTATTTTGCAGAATGATTTTTTTTAATAGTGTCATTAGCTACTTTTAGTTATTATATATTAATGACCGATATAATATATATATTTTATATAAACAGACTCCTCAATAAAATATTATTAATCGAATTAAAAAGCTTCAAATTACAATGTAAGCATAACGATTACAGTTTCAAACTCTTCAAAGAAAGGAGACAAAAAGTCAATTACAAATATAACTAAAAACAAATAGATGGGTTATCCTGATTCTCCAAGAGAAATTGATAATAAGGATCACCAACAATCTGTTACCTTTAACACTTACTCCTAGTTGCATTCTTGATACGGTAAACTATATGAGACCAATAATTGATCCATGCTCATGGAAAAGATATGAAAACAAAAATTAGCCACTAAACAGATCTAGATCTGAGAAGATTTCTCAGATTTAAGATCAAGATCGGACTAAAATCTACACAAAAGATGGTACTACAAGCCAGATCTAGATCTGGATTTATTAAAAATGACAAAGAAAGAGAAAAAGAAAAAAGAAGCAGGGAGAAGAAGGAAGAAGAGGATGAGCAGAGGATGCCGGAGGAGGGCTCAGGAGAAGGAAAAGGGAAGACCCTTTTCTCCAGGGCAACACTAACTTTTTTGTTGGGAGGACACGCGAGTAGAGAGAAAGATGGTCGGCTGTTTTTTTTCCTACCTTTATTAGTGACTGATAATTGGTCCTAAAAAGTGACAAAATTTATATCATAAATTATATTGACCAATCTCTTAAAGAATTTTAAAAAATAGTTCTACAACAGTCATTTTGGCCTAAATTACTCCTCGTTGGTCTATTTCTCTTTTTAAAATGATTTTTAGGACGGTCACAATATTAATATTAGTAATAGATAATCACTATATTTATAACTAAAAATTTATGACTTTCTTAGGATTATGGAGAATTTATATTTATGAGGTCTACTAAGTCTCCTATGATAAAAAATAATAACTTACTTATAAATATTTTTAAAACGCACACCCATTGTCATGTCACAAATGTAAAATTATTTGGTTACCTTATTCCTTAATAAATCCTAAAATATATTCTTCTCTACCAAACTTCAAACTATTTCTGCCACCACCACTACCTATAGCTAGGGGTGTGCAAAATCTGCACGATATAATCTAATCCGCATAATCTAATTCGATTCAATCCGTAAAGTGTAGATATCTGTACATGTGCGAATTGGATTAGATTGGATGGAATTATTGAAATCTGCACTTCTGCAGATTGGATATATTTTTCACTTTGAAAGTCACCGATCCAATTTAATCCACACTTAAATTATATATATATATATTAAAAAATATATATTTATGTTTATATATTATACATGTTTTATAATTTATATATGTTATAAAATTTACTATTAATTGTAATTGAAGATGCTAAATCTCTTTAAATGAAAAAAAAAAATGCTAAAATAATTATTAGTGAGCCAAACTTATTAAAAAAGTCCAAATTTAAGCATCTAGAATAAAAAGATAATCGATCCAATCTGCACATTTACAGATTAAATTAGATTGGTTAAAAGGTTTTATGTTGAGTGGATTGGATACGATTTCTAAAATCCGTACTAATTCGGATCGAATATAATTTCTTGACAAAAGTGTAAATTGGATTGGATGAACACTCCTATCTGTAGTACCCTGCTACCACCACTGGTCCTGATCCCGACTGTGCCCCCGCTCGAAAAATTTCAACTTTGGTGGAAGTTGTTATGCCGCCTCTCATATTCATTCTGACCATGGTCGAGCCACTGATCGAGAATTTTTGACCCTTGTCAAATATAGTCAACCACTTTCTAGATGCTATTTCATTTTCTTTTGTCTTTTTTGATTTGGTCGAATTTTTTTGGCCAAGATTGAGTTGGAGATATTTTTAGAATTCTAAAATTCTCATTAAATTTCAACAAATTTCATTATAATTTTTCTTAAGAATTATAAATAGGGTTTTTTAGTTTTATATATTAAAGATAACAAAATATTACCAAAATACGGTGGAAAAAAAAAATTTGCTTCTATACTGCCTGCAATTAGTATTTTTCAGAAAATGATGTAATAAAAAAATGTTGGCAATGTTGTAATTTAAGACAACACTTTTGAACAATGTTTTATGCATTAAAAAGCTTATGTTCACGTAAAGCTGACCTCATGTTATGATTCAAACCTTGATCTCACCTTTTTTATTTGTTTCTCTTTTTTTATTACAATTTTATTAATTCTTTTTCTCTATTTATTTATTAAATTTTGCTTTTTATCCTTTTTTCTTAAAAAAAAATAAACTCTTTTTCCAATTCAATTTCAGATTTTAGGAGGCAATTTCTTTTCGATTATTTTTCTTTTTTAATAAAAAAAAAATCTTTTTGTAATTTATTTTTTAGGAGGTGATAAATATGTTGAGAAATTAAGGTTTTGATCTTATTCACTCTTATTCTGAAGATAACAAACATTTGATTTAATACTAATGTTTTAACTTAAGTGTTTGGTAAAGTAGTTTTAAAGTTCTAACTCAAGTTGATCAAGGAATCAAACTTGAAGATGTATAGATATTAGACCTATTAGCATCAAGCTTGAAAATAGACAATCAAGATACAAGACCGTGCCTAGATATAGTATATTTCATATTTGGTCTTGTATTTGATTTAGCTCATTATATATAAATTCTCTTTGCATTGGCTCATGCTTTCAAAAGAGTTTTTAAATTATTTTCAGTTTAAAATGGTTATTTTATTATAGAAGTTTGAAAATAAAAAATAATAATTTCTTTAAATGGACAAAATATTCTTTAATACATATTTTATTAAGTTTAAATAAGTTACAATTATTTTTAAAATCATGATTATTTGAAATAGGCTACAAGAAGATTTTATATTTGCAAACTAGAATATGTTTTGAAATTAAGACTTTTTAAATTATTGCTAAATACCTTTATGAAACTAAAATAAGTTTATAATAGCCAATTATTCTTTCAAATTGATTTTCAATGTTTTTAAAGTGTTCAAAACAAGTTTAGAAATCAGATTTTGAAAAACGCTAACAGATGTCAGAATTTGGAAAATGGCCAAAAAGTTGTCAGAATCTGAAAGATAGCCAAAATGCTAAAAATTACTTGATCGGGATTTCCGGTCGATCGAAAACTCTATCTGGTAAAAAATGACCGTTACAACTGCACTTTTAATGGCTAGTTTGGGAGTCGACCGAAAATCCATTTTCGGAAGAAACTGTGTCAAATGGTCATAAACGACTAGTTTTTATATAAGCTTATAAATAAAAAGCTATTTTAAGACTTGAAAAAGATTTTGTACGAACCTAAATTATTATTCAACTACTTTTAAAATACGAAAGCTTATTTTTACATTGAATTTACTTTCAAATTATCTTGAGCCAAACTTAGAGCATCTATTGTGCATTATTTTCAAATTTCCTAAGCCAAAATTGTATTTATTATTTTTGAGAGGAGAGTTCTTGAGTATATTCACTCTTGATTACTGAAAAACCATTGAGTATGAGGTAAGGTTGACACCGAATTCATAAACAACCAGTATAGGTGAGGTTGGCACTAACTGGATTCATAAATAACCGATATATGTGAGATTGGTTCCGGATTCATAAACAACCAGACATAGATGAGATTGATATCAGAGTCTAAACAATCTATGGTTAGGCGTGATAGATCTGGATTAAAGACTATTTAGTATCTAAGAAGAATCTACTCAATTTACACAAGGATCGGTCAAACCCATAATCTTGATTTGATAGTGGAAAACTCAAAATAAGTTGCCGAGGGCTGAGGAAGTAGGTAAACTGTCGTGTTTGTCGAACCTCTTAAAACTGAGTTTATATTTCTCTATCCCTATACTCTTTACTTTATTGTAAACTATTTGATTGGGTGTTTGATATATAGTATGACTAATATACTTGATATTATTACTATGTGATTGGTATTATTGTTTGTTTAGCTTTAAAATTTAAAAATAGTGGTCTATGGTTTTACAAACTTGAAAGGCTTTTTAAAAAATTTTAAAACCCAATTTACCCCCCTCTTGGGTTGTCAATTTTGGGCTAATAAAATACCTTTTTTTTTTTAATAATCTTAGGATAGAAGAAGTATTTTTTTTTTTCGTTAGGTCATGAGGCAATAAAATTTTTCTATTGAATCTTTGAAGAATGAGGAAAACGTTTTTCCTTTTATTCTTGTTTGATTCTTTTTTTTTTTTTTTGCATAAGATTTTTTTTTGTTTGATATATTATTATAGGAAAAAAAAAAAGTTGTTAGATTATAATCGGTAATTCTTTAGGTTATAGTGGGTAACATACTATCTTAGTAGACAACAAATATTTGGTAACTAATGGTAGCCAGTCTAGTTATTGGTTTCCAAACGAGTGACTGGTTACTAGTTATTGATAACTAATCTATTGATCGGTTATTCATTTTTAAAATAGTGGTTAGTTACAAAGTTGATGATTGGTGAATACCTGTTATCAATTTGGTCATTGGTTAATAATTTCCATAAAAGAACAATCTAGTTAATGAATTTATTTTCCTCTCAGGGGCAAAAGCCCCTAATTATTAGTTAACACTAACACATTTGATTACTAGTTATTCTGATTACTAATCTGGTTACTAATGACCAAACAATAACTAATTTGGATATTGGTTTCTAATTAGTGACTTACAAATCTAGTGACTGGTTTCTTAAGATTTTGCATTGCAACATGAGATCATGTGCATTCACTTAGAACGTAACCTAGACTTTTTTCTACTTTTATTTATTTAATTCACTTTTCACTTTTTTTCATTTTTAAAAAATTATTTTCTTCCTCTATTTATATTTTTTTTTTCACTTTTTTCATTCATTATCTCTTTCCCTTTTTTTTTTTTTCAGGAAAAGAATAAACTACTTTTTCCTCCTTCCTTATAGCAGAACCAATTCAGTTACTAGTTACCATTCGTTACTAGTTACTTTGATTAATATTTATTAATAAGTTACTAGTTTGATTAGTGGTTACCTATTACTATTTCCTGTACTCATAGTAGGATCAATTCAGTTACTAGTTATCATTCGTTAATGGATATTTTGATTACCATTTACCAATAAGTTACCAGTGTAGTTCCTCGTTACCAGTAACTAGTTACTAATTTGGTTGTAATTTGATTATTATGCCTGTACATCCTTATTAAAGTGGATGTCTTGGGTTCAAGTAGTGCTGGAGATGTGAATAAATCATTGAGGGTTATGAGACCCATATAGGACAGTACAGATGAGTAACAACAATGGTCTATATATAAGAGCTATAAGTCCGTGAGCCAAGGCCCAATGGATGCTTGAAGCAGAGGTTGTTACAGGTAACCAGTAATAAATCTAGTTACTAGTTATCAATTTCGTTATTAGTTACTTTATTTATCGTTAAATTACCAATCTGGGTACTAATATCAATGTAATTATTGGTTACTAGATCTGGTTATTGGATACTAATAATAAATCTAGTGACCAATTACCAATTTGGTCACTAGTAATTATCAATAAATAATCTAATTACTAGTTATCTATTTAGTTATTGGTTACAAATCAATAATTTGGTTACTAGTTACTAGTTTCTATGGTTACAAGTGTGTTCATTACTGCTAAATTGGTTACTACTTTTTGGTTTCTTTAGTCACCTATATGTTACCAATGTGATCATCATTGCGAAATTAGTTACTAGTTTCTTGTTTCTAGTTTCTCTAATTTCTGTTTAGCAATCATAATTTTGGATTGGTAAATAATTTAGTTACTATTATCGTTCACTTAAGTTACCAGATCCAATTGTATTAGTGGTTAAGATTACTAATAATTAATTTGATCATAAATTATTAATTTGGTTACTGGTTACTAGTTACTAAATTAGTTATAGGTTACTAGTTACTAAATTACTAATCTAATTAAAGAGTAATTAATATTTAGTTTTTAAAATTTTTTTTTCTTACTGAGACATTTCACTAAACATATAGCGATCACCTAGGAGAAACATTTAGTCATTTCAAATCATGCTAATTGTTTCAAATCTGCCCATATCTAAATATTTAGGACGCCACAATGTTGATTAGTCCCTAATGGCATACAAACTCTCAATCCCATAAAAGAACAAAAACACTATTTACAAAGCATATTATCAGACCAATCAAATCAATATAATGACAACCATAATCAAAACAAACATAAGTAAAAATGGGGAGAGAAATGGCAATACACAAAGAAACCTCAAACATTTGGTGACTGAGAAAATTGTGTCAAAATCTGAATCTTGTGCTTCATAATGCTATAAGGCCATGGACCTTCTCCTCTTTGAGTTTTGGCCGCCACTGACGCTGCATTCAATCTCTGAGGCTTCCTATTCGAGGCCCTCAAACTTTATATCTCTCCTTCCACTCTGGATGGTAGAACCCCCTTCATCATGAAATCAAATAACGTGATGGCACCTCCAGTTGCGGCCTTGACCTAATCCGCCAAAGCATGACACTGGGCACCTTGTTCCCTTCTCTCTTTGACAATGAACTACAGCTTCATAGACATTCACCATCTCAATTGTCAAATGACTAATGCTTAGGTAATGTGAGTGAGTCCATGTGGTCGAGATGTCATTTTTCTAAAATATACGCTATGGAAAAAAATTAAAATACGGATACAATATAGTTGAGATAATTTATTAAAAGAATAATGCTAAGTATCCCAAAATGTGTACCAAATTTTTAATAGCAACATACGTGTCATATAATTTGGCACAATTCAGTTGGTAAATGTAATTAATTTATTCTTGATAAGTTCTAATAAATCAACTGAATAATGACAACTCATATATCACATGTATTGGTATTAAAAATTTGGTAACAATCTTGGTGCGCCTAGCATCATCCTTATTGAAATACCATATTTTGTCTAATTTCTCCCTATAAATTTTAGTAACCGGTTAGTGACTATCCATTGCTAATTGGGCTTCTTACAAAATTCCGGGCCCAAAATACCAAAAATTAAAAAATTTCGGATGAGCTGAATTTTTTTAAACTCCCGAATTGTTTTAGAAAAATAGCACTTTTTAAAATTATTTTAGAAAAATAATACTTTTAATAAATATTTAGACTAATACTATTTTTTTCTTCAAAATTGGTATCTTTTAATGGTATTTGAGGTAACTAGCTGGGTTACTTGGAGTAACCAATCTAATTACTTGAAATAACTAATCAAGTTATCTGACAGATTACCTCAAGTATCTCATTAACTAATAAAAAATAGTATTTTTCTAATTAAAATCTGAGATTTTTTAAAGAATTTCAAAAAATCTAAGATTTTTTATTTTTATTTTTTGAAAAATTACCGTAAAAAATCAAATTTCCTCTCGCTAATTTTGTAGTTGTGACACCACTAAGCATGCAAGGGCCTATCAAATGAACATGGACTTGTCCAAAACCCACTCAATCCAGCCCAAAACAATAAAACGAAACTGAAAAAAAAAAAAAAAAAAGCGTTTCGATGAAATTAACGAAGGGACCCAAAGATTTTGATATTTACGAAATCACCCCATTGTGGAAGTAAAACCTCCAAACTCCTAATCCATACGCTCGCCTCTCCCAAAACTCGGCTTGCAGCGGCGGGAGTAGCAAAGACTCGCTCTATCGTCTCTTTTGCTTTTTGCATTCGAATCCAAAATCCACAGAAAGGTAAACACTCCTTTCGATCGCTCAATCTCATACGCTTCGATTTACACGTTATCAATCTCTCAGGCCTCGACTTTTGCTTCTTTAGATCTGGTTTTCTTCAACCCGATCTCTTGTATGACTATAAAGATTCGTCCTTTTTAAATTTTATACGTTTATGTGATTGAATTATGGTTTGTGATTCGGTGATTTTGGTGGCTAAGCGTGAGAATCCTTGGAGGTTTTGGGTATTAACTGAATACCATTAAAATATTTTTGGGGTTTTTTTTAGAGTTTTTAATGTTCATTCTTAATAGGATTGGTTTATAGATTTGAGGCGAGAATCTCGGTTACTGGGATTTTGTAGCCAAAACTTTGATCTGGGTACATGGAATATGCTGTTAAGTTTAATTACTTTGGAAGTGTAGCATTGGGTAATGTTTTGGTTTGGGTGAGCAGTTTCATTGTTAGGTCATGTTAGTAATATGTAGTGGGAATGAAAATAAGCAAAATATTTCCCTTTCCCGTCCACAAATGTGTTTACATACACATAAATGTGTTTACATACACATTTGGGACACTAATTTTTGGGAACTATACACATAATTAGTGAATGGGATGGATGATTCAATTTTTGATTCGTTCTTATTGCTGTTTATAACCTTTTGCTCTGCTATTCTTTTCTTTACGGATTAGTAAACATGCTTTTATAGTGTTTTAACAGAGAACAGGAGTATGGCGAGTATGTTAATAGACTGCTCAGTGTCTTTGTGCATTGCCTTTAATAAGAATAAGAAATCTTATGCTTGTTGAATTTGTTTCCTTCAAAGCCTTTATTTTTCTTTTCTAGGATTTTTGTTATTAAGCCTCAGAGTACTCCATCTACATTTTCAATGCCTGATAATAGTGTAAGTCTTGGTTGTTCTTTGCATGCCAAGAAGAAGCGTATAAGAAGTTGAATGATGGCTGTACATAGTTTTCCCATATTTCAGAAAATGATTAATGCTAATTCTTTATTTAGCTAGCTTGCAGAAATAATTGTTCTCCATTTATAAATTACTCGTCTTCTAGGATTCAGAAACTTTGTTGAAAGGTTGAATTCTTGCATTTTTCCTTTTTCCTTGTCAACTGAATAAGGCGCTCATTGTTGGTGAGCAGAAATTTGTGGCAAATGAGTTTTTTTTTTAATGACTGGCATATTATGTATTGCCTTGTTTTCTGCAGTTAGGCTTAATTTCGGTGTTGATGGCGTCAAAATTGCGTCAGTTGCAATCAAAGGCTTGTCAGGCATCACAATTTGTTTCCAAACATGGATCTGTCTACTACAAACAGTTGTTAGAGCAGAACAAGCAATACATTCAGGAGCCACCAACCGTGGAAAAGTGCAATCTGCTTTCAAAACAATTGTTTTACACTCGTCTTGCTAGGTTATATATCTGCTCTTCATTGTCTTGTTACGAAATGGCTTTGGATTTTTTTTTTCTTCTTTTCTAACAACGACTATGTTAGCTTTATTTTCCAGTTTTTCTTGGATCGTTGATGGGAAAATATATGTAGTCAAGGCACTTGTTTTGCTTAGAACCATATTACCCATATGAAACAAAGGATTTGGCTTTCCCTCCTGGAATTTGTGGTTATCTGCTATCATGTTCTGACTTATTTCTATACTTTGCAGCATTCCTGGTCGTTATGAGTCCTTCTGGAAGGAACTTGACTATGTCAAGCACATCTGGAAAAACAGGCAGGAGTTGAAGGTTGAAGATGCTGGTATAGCTGCTCTGTTTGGGCTTGAATGCTTTGCCTGGTTTTGTGCTGGTGAGATCGTGGGAAGGGGATTCACTTTCACCGGTTACTATGTTTGAGGACACCACATGATAGAATGTGTTTAGAGGTTGCATGTGTAAGCCTCTCCTTTTATTTGATTCATCTAAATTGAGGGAACTCTACATGCAATTTTTTTCTCTCTTTTTTGCTTGAGCAAAATTTTTGAATCTGAGAAATCGGTGGGCAATTCTGACAGCCTTAATAATTTAAATCCATGAATTCGGAAGTGACTGGATGGAGCTTGATTTTGTTTTGTTATTCTCTGTTGGAGCTATTGCTACCAAATCATAATTAGCGGTCACATTGCAAGATTGTTGCTTTTACTTGTTTATTCCACCGACCTTCATGTCGAAATTTCTTTCATACAACTTACCATTTCTCATTGCTACTCTGCACAATCGCTCAGATCCATCTACGTGACAGAAGGATTGATAGTAGCAGCACATTTATGTCAATTGGAGTTTAATTTAATTTTCTTTATTACGTTTTTCTTTTTCTGAGTTTTTTTTTTTTTCCTTTTGGTTTCAGAAGCAGAATCTCTCTCTCTCTCTCTCTCTCTCTCTCTCTCTCTCTCTCT
This sequence comes from Trema orientale, assembly GCA_002914845.1. Classification (NCBI taxonomy): domain Eukaryota; kingdom Viridiplantae; phylum Streptophyta; class Magnoliopsida; order Rosales; family Cannabaceae; genus Trema; species Trema orientale. The sequence goes on along the minus strand of JXTC01000012.1, from coordinate 1,837,919 downwards.
CACACGCACACACACACGCACACAATTTCTGGCTGAAGTTTTAGTGGGTGAAATTCCATCTTGGAAGCAAACATATGGGATGTCCTAATGAAAATTCCGTTTCTATCAAATTTCGCCATATAAATGTTTTATGAAATTAGACGCTAAAATGGTAAGCAGAATTTTTGTACGCTTTGTCTATATCAGTATTAACAGATATGTTAATACATTTTTTCTTTATCGGTTTATCCTATAAATCTGGCTATTGGCAGCTAGATTTTGATTATCGGATTAACACAAAACGTACTACTTACTAGATCATTATTATATTCTGCATACAAACAATTGCACTCTCGTCACAATTGAAGATTGGAGATGCATCGTTTTACAGTAGACAAACGACAATAGAATTAATACACATTAGCTTATTTTCCATTTTTCTGAAAACTCTTCTTTTGGAGAATTAAAAGACATTTTAACAATTTATAATCTATAGACATTAAGGCTCTATTTGGAATCTGATTCTTGGTGAAAAAAAAATTTAGTAGGAAAAGTCAAAAAAATTTAGCAGAAAATGTTTACCTAAAATTTTATAAAATGCTATTTTGAAACTTTTCTCTTTTCTAATCAATTTGTTTCAATTCTATATAATAAAAAATGACATCAAATCTAAATTTCGCTTTCTTTTGAAAAATTTCTTTCTCAATTTTTGTTTGAATCCAAATAAATTGTTTGAATCCAAATAAAAAAAAAAGAGATCTCTTGTAATTTTTTTTCTTTCCCTAAAAAAAATCTAGGTTCCAAACAGGACGATAATCCACTGTCAATTGGCCTCTCTCCGTCCAAACGAAAATGCCACCAGTTACTTGGATGTTGACTTCGTCTGTCTTCCATTTCTTCTGACCCTTCTTCTATGATTTTATCATTTATTATTTAGAAGGAAACGAAAACGGCATTATCGTTTGTAAGAAATAAGAATGCCGTAGTATACGGTTTTTAATTTTGAGTTGTTGCGATTTGCATGTCATTGTCAAATTCTGAATTTATTCTCTCTCTCTCTCTCTCTGCCTCCCCTTTTCTTTTTCTTTTCTTTACACTGACATGCTCTAAACCAAAAATAATTTTTTCTTTTCTTTGCACTGACATGCTCTAAACCAAAAATAATTATAGTAACACCTCCTGTGTTTAAAAAAGATTGAAAAATGAATTAAATTTTCACCACTTTAACTTATATTATTCTTTTAAGTTCAACAATTAAGTGCTATTTTAATAGAAAAACTTTAGTTAAATTAAAATTTTAGTGATCAAAGGTATGTTAAGTTAATTAAGCAAAGGAGATGATGTCTTAATTTTACTTATTTTTTTGAATGTTACGTAGTGTTAATGTAGATATTTTGATCCAACGATGTCTTTAATTTTGACATAAAATAGAGGATGTCAAGTGTGTAATTGCATCAAGTTATTTGTTCCTTTGTTGGACCTACTGTAATACTGTATTCTTTTATTATTATTATTATTATTATTATTATTATTATTATTATTATGTTGGTGTTGTTGAATAATATTGCCTCCAGTTGTGAGATTTTTTTAGTGTAATTTTTCATTTTCAAAGAGTTATTTTCTTTTGTCATAATTATCATTTTTAAATTTACTGTCGTTTAAGATTTGTTTAGCTCTGAGAAAATGTTATGGTCGTTTTTGACATGTATTATCGATTTTCCCAGGTATTGTCGTTTTTTATAATTCCCAGGTATTTGTAAAGCTGTGGAAGTTTGTATTGTCGGTTTTCCCATACATTGTCATTCGATCATTTGCTGTCGTTCTTAATTTGTCGTTTTATTTTAGCACTCGTCATTCGTTTTATTGTTGTTCTATTCATTGTAGGTTTTTTTTTTTTTTTTTTCCAGGATATATTCTTTTTCAAATTTATTAACGTTTCTCATGGTATTTTTCATTTTAAGTGGTTGAACTCAGCAATTTATTTTCCTTCTTGGTATATGTTGTCGTTTTTATTACGTTCAACATTTGTCGTTGTCATTACCGTTGGCCTGCCTTTAGTATTGTTCAGATGTACTTTCCCGGTCCTTTTCGCCAGTTTCGGACATTGTCGTTTCTATGTTGTTATACTTCCTTTTAGGGGAATTTACCCCTATATGGTCTACTAATCCAATGGACTCATTCATAGATATTTTTGAAACTAACCTTTATCATGTCACATGTTTAAAATTACTTGAATACTCTATATTTCTCTAACAAATTTCAAACTACTTCTACCATTACTATCAATCCCGAGACTAGTCATGCCTCCGTTCGACAGTCAATCCTAGCCTTTTTTGACCATTTTGACCCTAGTAAACAACTTTTGACCAATTCGAACATGGTCGACTGCCTTCTCAACATCGCTTTTTTCACTTTTGCTTTTCTTCGACATAGCCAGAGACTTTCGACCTGGTTGTGCTGGGGTGATTTTGGAATTTCAAAATTTTTATTACGTGATAGTTTTAGTTTTATAAATGATTTATAATTTATCATTTTTTTATTACACACGGGTCAAAATTGATAATCACCCTAATTTCTAGGCTATTGTTGCTATTTTTAAATTCATTGTCGCCCTTGCCCGATATTCTTGTTATTTTCCAAGCATTCCACGTGCTTGCATACAAACCTCGGCCCAAACTCTTGCAAGCCCATTAAATGAGGGGCAGAGTGGGTTTAGGGCTGGATCCATGTTTCCCGCGGAAAGCAATATCCAGAAGGGTACTAAGGTAATTGCGTTAGGTGATTACGAATCTCGACCAATTGGAAGGGAAATTTAAATCCAAGGAGCGAATAGAACGACATAACGCATTGTAAAGCGACGAAGCAGTAAGGATAATTTCCAGAACAATCCTTTTTTTCTGAGCTTGTCTTCTTCTTCTTCGACTCGAGGAGGAGGAGAAAGCGAGCGAGAAATGCCGCGTGGAGCAGGTGTTCCCGCCAGGACGCGTGTCGTAGCCGGATTCGCTGTGGTTTTCATCTTCCTCACCGTCGTCGCACGGTGCTCAACCAATGATTCCGAGGTAACGAACGAAAATCTACTCCTTTGATTTCCTGTTTGGAAGCATAGAAAATGCGGAAGAAAATGAACACTGAAATCTTATTGGATCTAAAAATCCTCTACCTTTTTCTTTTCTTTTCTTTCTTTTTTTAAATGGAAAATTGATATTATGCGCTAAAAATAAGAAAAGGAAAGCCACTTATTGTCGTATTTGGATTGGTCAGGTCAGATGCAGCAAAACCTGCGTTGCACAGAATTGCAATTGTAAGTATTTGTGTTTATTTCTTTTGAATTTGATTAATTTGTGGTTAATTCTCACTTCTTTAGAAAATTAATTAATTCTATTTTTACGTAATTATTGTTTGGGCATTTTATATTTAGCGGTTGGGATTCGATACGGGAAGTACTGCGGAGTAGGGTGGACTGGCTGCCCTGGAGAGAAACCCTGCGATGATCTCGATGCTTGTTGCAAAATCCACGATGAATGTGTCACCGTAAAAGGTTTTAATTTTCTTTTTCAATTAATTTATTTTCTTTATTGTCATTGATTGATTTACTTGAGGAAATCCCGATGGGGAGAAAAACGACAATAACTCAAACGACAAATGTCTCGCAATGTTATGCGTTTTGGTAATTTTGGAGCAAAAGTCGTAGAAAATCCGGTTTCAGTGGGCTCATTTACTGAAGTTTGCTTTTTCTGTCAATGCGGAGTTCTTTCATTTCAATTTATAGCTTCCTTAAATTTATTTGTTTTTGTCTAGGTACATGGACTATTAGATAAGTATTTAGTGGAATTAATTAGTCTTTTAATTGATATGCGTTGAATGAGTGGACCTCTTGAATGGAAGAAAGAAAATGGATTATTAACTTTCTTCTATTAATATATGAACGATGAAAGGAGGTAAAAAAAAAAAAATATTATCATTGATAACTTTATTAATCGGTAATGGGCCGTAAAAAGAATGGAAATCATACTAATTTTTTCCTTTCTCCTTCGTTCATATATTTATTTATCTATTTAAAGCGCAAATATTTAGGAATTCATCGTTTAATTTGTTAAATTAGGAATAAATGACTCGACTTTTGAGTCCTTCTCATTCCTAGCCAAATCCTTCTCTTTACCATTCTAGTTCATTTGCTTAAGTAGTTATTTATAATAATATTATATATACAAGTAAAAAACTTTTGTTCCTGCTGTCATGAAAAGGTTGATAGGCCCTTTGATTTTTATCAGTTTCTTTTTTCTTTTCCTCTTGCCTTTTCAATTTGTTTATGGCTACATTAAGATATTTTTTTTTTCCTTATTAACTTACTATTTTTCTCTTTTAGCTCAACTGGGTAATTATTTTCTGTATTAATTGGTTCTTTCAGGTTTGACAAATATAAAATGCCATGAGAAGTTCAAGAGGTGCATAAAGAAAGTACAGAAGTCTGGGAAAGTTGGATTTTCCCGGGACTGCCCCTATGAGACAGCTGTGCCTACTATGGTACAGGGTATGGATTTTGCCATCTTACTAAGTCAATTTGATAACTCCAAGGCTGAACTGTGATTAAACAAAACCAAGCTTTACAGACACTGAACCCATTTAAGCTCCCAATTCCCAAAATGGTTTGAAAAAGCGAAAAAAAAGAAGACAATGTGGAAAGTCACTTAATTGAAATGAAAATTTTGTGATCCCATTTAATTTTGTATTATGATTCTGCTGGTTTAGATAGAAATCTTAGAAAGTTTCTCCTAAATATGCAAATTTTTTTAATGTTTATAATAGTCTCATAATTTGCTAGAAAGAAGAGTTGCTTGAGGAGAATGTTCATAGGGTGACCTAAAAAATATTCCTTTACGAGTCAGATTCAAGGAAAGAATATGACTACTTCCAGTATAATGGTTTGCTGTGATGTAAATTTCGCATTTTATACATTATTATTTCACAGCATCTTCCTTTTTATTATTATTATTGTTGTTTTAGTGAAGGTGACTGGTCTTTTTGGTTTTTGACCTTTATAAATGTTGGGCTTGTCGTGTATATGAGGAGTTTCTTTTCTTGAATAAGGCAACATGGTTTGTTTTTCTTTTTCCGTGTGTATTAAGGAGTCCCCACTATCTGAATAATTATGTTTTAATTCATGGTAGTTCCAATTTCAATGTCTATTTGGGATTTTATAAAGGAAGAAGTAACTAGTGTGAAAAGTTAAAGTATTCCTTTGATTTTGTGATAACTGATTTGATTTCAATTATTTGACAAGTAAAATATGATAAGACTCCCAAGTCCCAACCATGAATTAGATTTATAACTAGTCACTGACTTTTATAAAGCTTGGACTATGTCTTATTGGATGAAAACGACGTGAAACGTGCGACATGAATGTCATGAGATGGTTTCTCTTTCAACGATAGTAACAGCTGAAAGCCTGAAATTTTTGATTGGCTTGTGTGAATTGGTTAATCTTTGCCACAATCTTGACGCGTAGAAGACATCATATGGCTTAAAGGCTTATAAATGAAGATTTTCAAGACAAGCCACACTAATTTCACGCGTGGAAGTTTCTGTGTGTAAAAAATGGATATTTTTGTTCTGATTGTTGGCTTTCTTTTTTTGGGTTTAATGGTTGTCCTTTTTCCAGATAGGAAAATTGGTTGGTCATTAGCTCAACTTCCCCTAATTATGACCCTTTAATTTAAGATCACAGACCATATAGTCCTATTTTGTTTCTGCGTTTATGATGCCTCGTATAGAAACATCTATTTTGTTTCATGAAGATTTTCCCAACAGAAATATAGCGCAAATTTTATGATGTTGACAAAATTGGAAGATTGGACCATTAAAAAGTTGAAAACCCTATTTTAGCCTCATGCTCATTATTCTCAAATGACTTCCCATATACCAATATAAAATAAAAAAAATAAAATTCCCAATTTCCCATGATTATTATTTTTTTATTAAAAAACCAATTGCCCATGAAGTATCTCGCCAGGTTTGCCTGTAAGTCTAGAATATATATGTTATGTTTTCTACTTTTTGTTTTTTTAAATATAAGCTATAAGTGGCCAAGAGCTTCACATTATGAAAATGCCGTCTTTTTTGTTTTTTGCTTTGTTTAATTGTTCCTTTGTGACTCATCCAATGCTATATACTACAAAGTCAAAAGTCCTATATAAGATTCCTAAGGTTTTAAAATTGTAACTAGTTTTTTATACAATATTAGAGAAATTATCAGTTAATAGATTTTTTTTCCTTCTTAATATATGAATTTGATTGCAATTCAGTTCTATCCACGTTGAGATTAGTGTGTTAGGCCATCTCCAACTCAAAACATCATAGTGGTATAATTTTCATACCATTTCATAAGTTAATTTCCAACTCATTGCACCAAATGTTCATAAAAAAAAATATTCCCTTTCTTTTCCTCAAACTAAAAAGATGTATTGAGAATAGATTTGTAAAAATTTATAAAATTAGGGGTAATATTAGAAGTAAGAAGAAGCTTTAGAACTAACACTAAAATTGGTGTAGTGATTTAGAGTTCAGTTGGGACGAAGATTTCACACCAAAATAGTATCGGGTTGGAGATACGCTCTTTACATTACTGTATCCCTATAAAATTTTATAATAATTTTCTCCCTGTAACTTTATTATCATAACTCGTGAGTCATAAAATCAACAAATCGAAAGGAACATGATTTAATGCTTTTAAGTTAAAATATTTTTGTAATTAAAATAGTATTCCTTTATTTCAATGATGAATGCAAGTGAGAATTTTCTCTTTTCTGTTATATATTTTAAGTCGGAATAATGATTTTTCTTCTTTAAAAAAAGAGGAGGGAATAGTGCCTTTTCGTTTAGTTTATAATTTTTTGTCAATTAGGTCATTGATATTTGTCCATTTTTATCAAAATGTATAAAATCTAATCAAACCACATCTCAAACTAATTTTCTTCACATTTTTAACAAAAAAATCTAATTTCCTTCAATTATTGAAAAAGAGAAAAGAAAAAGGTAAACAACTATTTTTTTTTTTAGAAAAAGAAAAAGAAAAAGAAAAAGGACATAATTGGTTTGAAGGCCGAAGCCCCAAAAGAAGAGGACTAATTGTTGCTATTCGGTACTATCATAGTAATTTCATTTAACATATATTTTAAGATGTAAATCCAATCCCTTTTTTTCGACTGGAATGAAACAAGACAAGAAAAGCTTATAACCGAAAAATCAAAATAACAACAAGACATGTACAATACGACATTCAGGGTTGTATTATTATAAGGGCAAATTAGTCCGATATTAAATTATGAGAAGGGTAGATTAGTCCAGAAGATGAAAATGTAAGGTTAGATTACAGTTTACGAAAAATATATAATATAATAGTTCCCTTCCTTAAGTGAAAAGGAAGTCTTGGTTTAGGCATCGCGCCTCGGGCATTGAATTTCCGCGAAGGTCCAACTGTCCAAGTGTCCAACTCTTGGATTCATTTCCCCTTTCTCTTCATCTCCTTAAGTTTCAAATTCCATAATCCCTAAATACATATACATATCTCTAATTCAGATTGAGACCAATTCAGATTGAGACTGGAACACCCTAATTCCCAATTCTTTTTTTTCTTTTTGTCAATTTTCTTTATATATTTTTTTTCTGGGTGAAGCAGAGGTTTGGGTTTGGTTTTTTTGAGAAGGATCTGAACAAGTTTTTGATATGAGTAGTATTCTTCACAGGAGCTTCAAGCCTGCGAAATGGTAACTCTTTTTAATTTTTTTGTTTTTTTTTGTTTTTTAATGGATGAAAGTTGGGGAATTGGATTTTGGTAGTTGTATTAATGAGTCTTTTGATGCAGCAAAACGGCATTGAAGCTCGCCGTTTCGCGTATAAAGCTCTTGAACAATAAGAGAGAAGCTCAGGTGAAGCAGATGAAGAGGGAACTGGCTCAATTGCTCGAGTCGGGTCAGGTTCAGACCGCTCGAATTCGGGTTTGTCTCTGATCTTTTCAGTTTTGACTACGTCCAAGTTGAATGAATATCTCATCGGTTTATAACACTGTTCAATTAGTTATTTGTCGATGTTTATTGGGGTCCGTTTACATTTATATATACACATATATGTATATGTATGTGTATGTATAAAATTTGAAACAGCATAGAGTGTCTGTACCAGTGTTATCAAGATGTGTAGTATTGGACGCATAGTATGGTCTTCATAAGAAGTACTTTTGAAGCTATAGTTGGGGGATTTGAATTACCTCTAAATCTAATCAAAGATTTTATCTTTTGTTTTATTTTATTTTATTTTTTTCAACTTTATATAAGGGGTGGGGCATTCGAATTTGGAAGAATCAGGCTAAACCTGCAACCACCTTGAACCAAAGATTATTATTTGTGTTTGAAGAAAAAGAGAAATGTATGAAGGAACATTGGTGACTGGTAATGGAAATTGACACGAAAACCTTTTTGATTATTATGGCAGTATGTAGGAAGAAAGTCCCATGGGCATGACATACTTTTTCCTGGGATAGGAGGATTTTACCAATTTGATTCGAGCTCTAATCTAATGAAGCTAAGAAGAGAATTTAGCAAGAATTGAACTTATTAATTTGTTTCTTCATTTTGATATATGCTTTTACTAGAAAATTATACTCGTTGAGATTGTGGGGGATAACTAAATTTCTTGTGGTCCTTTCAGTTTTACTAATTTCCTACCTCTCAGGTTGAACATGTGATCAGGGAAGAGAAAACATTGACAGCGTACAATTTTATCGAGGTATACTGTGAGCTTATTGCAGCACGCTTGCCAATCATTGAGTCACAGAAGTACGTAAAATTATTGGGTCTTGTGTAGTCTTACATTTATGGTTTAATTGTGGTGGATAGTTAATTCCAGTTACTAGCAGGAATTGCATTTTATTTTTGTCAATTTATTCGTCAATAGCATTATGCTAATCTTTTTCTTTTTCTGCCTTTAGAAACTGTCCCATTGACCTGAAGGAAGCAATTTCAAGTGTAATATTTGCATCTCCAAGATGTGCAGACATACCAGAACTCGCAGATATTCGGAAGCATTTTACAGCAAAATATGGAAAAGAGTTCGTTTCTGCAGCTATTGAATTGCGTCCAGACTGCGGTGTGAATCGCGGGGTCAGTTTGTGTTTATCTGCAAGTTTTCATATTTATTTGTGATATGAAAAATGAAAGTGAGCCATTTACGGATGACAGGAGACTCTGCAGTAGCCAGCCATTCAGTGTTACTGATAATTTTCATGTCTTATGTTGCAGGTGGTGGAAAAACTATCTGCCAAAGCACCTGATGGTCAGACCAAGGTCAGAATCTTGAGTGCAATTGCAGAGGAACATAATGTCAAATGGAATCCTGATTCCTTTGGAGGGCATGATTCTAATCCCCCACAGGATTTGCTGGTAAGATTAAATCAGTTTAAAGTGGTAGTTTTGTCATTGACTAGTCTATTAGGTTCTTCACTTGCTTGATACGTGGTATGGCATCACGATGGAGAAACATTAATCAGAAAATCACATTAGCACATCATGTTTATATTTGAATTAATTCTTTAATTTGTTAATCTTGATGTATACAATCTTCAAACAATTGAGCAGAATGGACCAAATAACTTTGAGATGGCGAGTAAAGTACACACTGAAGCTTCTTCTGGTTCAGCTCAAAATCAAGATGACAAAGGACCCCCAAATGTTCAAGTTCCACGTAAGCATGATCAGATGCATGATGAGTTTGTGAACTTAAATGAGCAAAAAGCGAGACCAACATCTGGCTATCAAAATTTTGCTTCTGCAGATGTTGCTCCTAAGGCAACCACATCTGGTATATTTCATCCAGAAGTGAGATCTTCAGGTATGAAAACTACTTATCTGAGTATTGTAATTTGTGATTAATCATGTTTAAGGGCTTACCTTGTGATACTTAATTTTAAAATTTTGCTTGGTCTTCCTCTTGCATAAATCAATTGGATATTTGGCTGCTTTATCTTGCAGGTCCTGGAACTGAACACATGGAACGCAAGCAATCATTATCTGGAAATGAGAATTCTTATTCTTTGGGTAGACAGAACTGGAATATGCAATTTAAGGATGCCACCTCTGCAGCACAGGCAGCTGCTGAATCTGCAGAACTAGCAAGCATGGCTGCCAGAGCAGCTGCAGAACTTTCTAGGCAGTATTCCTCAGAATCACAGAAGTCTTATGGCTATGTTCAGAAAGGTGATGAACCCCAAATCTCTCCTGGTTTCAAGTTGCAAAGTGACCTTGTTGCCAAACAAGCAGAAAATAATGCCTTTCATGGAAGAAATTCTGGACTCCATGATAAGCACAAAGTTGACAACGAACAAGAAGAGCTGGCCAGGGCAGCTGAAAGGTTTCATAGAGATGGTTATAAGAACAACGATAGATACAACAACACAACTTCAAGGAAGTCCAGTTCAGCTTCCGTTGATGATGCTACATTGGTGAATAGTGTCCAAACGGTAGACATATATTCTCCAAGGAAGTCATCTGAATCAGATAAGAGTGACTTATTAGATGAAGCGAGTAAAAAGAAACTTTCTAGTGAATTTGATTTGACATCTGAGGAAGTCTCTTATTTTGACAAAAATGTGAGTAGACAACAATCTGAGGGTGTTTCATCTCATTCTCACTCTCATTCAAACTCTTTTAGTGATGATAAGGAGGACTTTCTGAGAAAGAACGACAATATTGCTTATTTTGATGATGTGAAGACTGAAAAACAATCTAGCAGGGCTTCTTCCCGGTCTCATTCAAGCACCTTCGGTGATATTCATGATGACCTACTGAAAAGAAATGATCCTAGTGAAAATCCTTTTGTTCATGATGACAGAACTATTTACAGAAACACTTCAGAAATAAATTCTCATGACAATACTGTAGTGTTCGATGACTATGGGTCAGATGATGATAACTACAAAGTTGATGATGGAGATTTTAAGGGACAAGAAACAAGTTTTTATTTTCCATCCCCAAGCAGAAAACCGTCCACAGATATTTTTGCTGACTCAACTGAATGGAGCCCTAGGAGAAACACAGATGAAAGGCTTGGAAAGTCCATTTTACAGTCACATCCTCCTGTGTTTTCTGAAAGTTTGAAAGGTTCTAGTGTCCCTTCACAACAGGATGACTTGCCACCTGCGGCATTTGATGATTATGAAAGCCCAAGTTCAGATGGTGAAGAAGACTTGGGCAAATCTAAGTTGCTTGGAAGTGCTGATTGTGATAAATTTCCTTCTGAAAAGAATTTGAACCTTAAAAATTCTGAACTGATGATTGTAGGATCATCCTCCTCTGAGGCAGGAAATTTAGGATCAAGAAGAAATCCGTGGCTCCCAAAAACTTCTGTTGATCTACAGTCCAAGGAAGAACATCCTAATAGGAGCCAAGGAATCAAATCTACTTCGGTATCCGAAAGGAAACTTGATTATGCAGAGCTGCCTCCCAGGTTTATGAAATCTGGATTGGATTCAACTGTTAAGGACACACCAGAATCGCCTGATACTATGGAAGTTATTGAACCTCCAAAAGACACTACTTTTGAAAGTTCTCAGGAGTTGAGCTTTGGGACATTGACAGGTGGCTTGCGGAATAAAGGTTATAGACATCCTCCGTATGTCAGGAAATCATCAGAAAACTCTTCATCGGTTGAACAAGAAACTGAGGATACTTTTTCTAAGACTGAGCAATCTTCCTCTTCTCCAACAGTTAGGACTACAATTGATTTGGGTGCTGGCAATCAAGAGCCCTATAATGAAGAAGGCAGCACAAAACTAAACAAAAGGATAGATCCAAGGACCTTTGTGAAACACGTAGGCTCTGAAGTGGAACTCCAACAAGAGACTAGTGGCAGTAGCCAGCTGTACAATCAGAAAGCGGGTATTGAACTAAACAAAAAATCAAATTCAAGGGCCGCACACACCTGTTTTGATTTAGACAATAGTGATTCCGAGGAAGATATTCCTAGGTTGACTGCCGTCACCAATGCTCGTCGAGGCGCTGGAGTTTCTCGAAGGACTAAAGTTTCTTCTCCTGGTACTGGTAGAATTTATTCAAGGACTACGGTTTTATCCGGGCAATCTACAACTCCCAAATATGGAGCTGAAAGTAGTTCCCATGCCAGTGAAGTTTTACCTAAGCCTTTGTCCAAGACCAAAAGCTCCGATCACTTGGTGGAACAGTATTCTCCCAAACCAATACCTGAATCCAGGAGGTCTTCACACATGGAAAGTCTAACGTCATCCACTAGAACTCAAGCGTTCAGTTCTCTTCGCACATCGGTGGAGCAGGATACTCCTAAACCATTTTCAGAATCGAGGAGGTCTTCCCGTGTGGAAAGTCTAAAATCATCCACAAGGGAACAAGTGTCTGATTATCTTCACACATCATTGGAGCAGGATACCCCCAAACCAATACCTGTATCCAGGAGGTCTTCACGTGTGGAAAGTATAAAGTCATCCACAGGGGAACAAACCTCCAATTCTCTTCACACATCAGTGGAGCAGGATACTCCTAAACCAATACCAGGATCCAGGAAGTCTTCACATGTGGAAAGTCTAAAGTCATCCACAAGGGAAAAAACATCCAATTCTCTTCGCGCATCGATGGAGCAGGATACTCCTAAGACAATACCAGAATCCAGGAGGTCTCCATCCGTGGAAAGTTTAAAGGCATCCACGAGGGTAGAAACATCCATTTCTCTTCCAAAGATTGTGACATCTGGGGCCTCTGAAGCTTCAAAGTCCCCTGTTGTTACCCCGGAGATTTCATCAAAGGACAAGGCGAGTCATGTTCATCCGAAGCTTCCTGACTCTGATGCTTTTACTGCTTTCTTTCAGAATCTCCGGCAGAGTCGAGAGTAAAACACAGTTACTTTGTCAGATACAACTCTATAGCTTGCGTTTATACAAGTATATTGTTTGGTGGTCCTTTGATATTTTGTATATGGCTATTACTTCAAAATTTTTGATCGTTAGTGGAGAGAACCTTGATTGGTTATATAGAATGTGTATCATCATACTTTGCTTTCCAAATGTGGTTATATTGTTAGTCGACGCATATAGTTCCATTGTTTTGTTTTTTATTATATTTTTTTTTTCGCAGATACGAAGTGTTACATTGTTTTAAAGATTGTTACACGAAATAGAAATTGTTTGTTTAGTTTTAGATCCGAGAATAAAGTTGCATTTTTCTTTTATTTATCACGTGGTAAAAAATAAATGTGTGAATAAATGATTGATGTGCAATCAGTATATTCCTCTTGCAAAATATCTTATAGCCTTCGTACAAATTCATTTCTGCTTAATACGGTAACCATATATAACAGAGGCCTAATTTGACGAGGAAATAATTGACATCTACGGAATGAAGAATGTTACACAATTCAAATTGAAGGACCTTATGGTGCTAAGTAAATTTTACGAGTTAACTACATATCTTTATTAGTATGTAGTGCTAGTTAACTGTCGATTAATTAGTTGATATGGACGACAAATTTTTGGGATTAGATTACTTGCCTGAATTGGTTAAGTATCATTGACTTTGTCCAAGAATAAAGTGTATTCTGTCGTAAAATGTGTCCAGTTAATACTTCGAAATGCTCATGATGTAATGTTATTGATTAAGGTTCTTCCTTTGGAGTCTCCCTTATTTTCTGGAATATTTCTTCTGGTAGTCACTTTTTAAGTGTTGGATGTTCTTGATAAATGATCTCTTTTGTCGTACTTGGATTATAGTGGCTTTGGCTGCTTCTCCCATGAGCAACTTAAGGTGCTTATAATCGAACATAGTAAAAATGGAATTTGATACTCGAACTACTTTAGGTGAAGTGCAAAGAAGTAATAAAAACAAGGAACACTAAATGAGAAATGATGATATAGTCCTCTGATTAAATAGACTAACGAAAGTTTCCTCTGATTAAATAGACTAACGAAAGTTATTCTTCTATTATTAAAGAAGATTTATGAATGACATGTAGTGTCTTCGTAGGTTCACTAAACACCAATTGTGTTGAGGATTAATGTGCCTAATCCTCAATATAATAGAAAACAAAAGTACGAACACATACAAATTTATAGTGATCTCAATTGAGAGAGATGCCCATTTTTCGCTGCTACACGTTTTCAATATGATTAAAAAAAAGAATAAAGAGTACAAAGAAATCTCAGGCCTCTCATCTCTATCAGATTCTGTGACTTTCTCTACATTTTTACTCACCCAAACTCGACACCCTAACATCTTTACATAAAGGAAAAATTAAGACAACCGAAATACCTGTGCAAAATCTAAAAACTATGCGTAAGATCAATCCAAGTTGCATGTGCACGATATTTCATCTTAGCGATTTTAATCAGTACAATTAAGCTCCACACATCTAACAATTTCAACTGAAATTATTTTGTAATAAGATTTTGTAAAAGCATCCCAAACTAATACATGTCAATTTGAGGAAGTTTAATTTATCCTCTACGGAGAGTAATTTATACAACAGTCTTTCCTCACCGTAAAACTTCAAATTTACAATGAACTCAAATTTTGCCTACATTGGGTTTAACGAAAACAAAGAATAAGCGTAATAAGAGATTTGTAGGTTTATAATATTGTAGTTGGTTGTCTGAATCCAATTGGTATACTTTGTTTATAAGATCATTTTAAAACCAAGTAGTGTTAGAATATTATTTTTGTATCTATATTATTTCATGCCTAGGCTACGATGAATGAAAAGATTGTGAAGAGATCAATGAAAACAATATGTTGAGAAATAAATGCAGCTTTAGCTCAACTAACTATTATAGGACTGGTAGTTACAAGATAAAATAAAACTTGCGACAAGTTTATAAGTAGAACTATGGCCTTGTTAATTGAGCTATGCATTATGTGTTCTTCCGATTCTAAGAGAATTAATCTAAATAAATTCTAAGAGTTCTTTTTTGTTAGAAGAATATGGAAAACCTCATTAAGAATCCACCAGTGCCAAATCCGACTATACTGCAGAGTGAGGAATTATACAAGGTACATAAATATTTATCCTTGTAATTATTTTTTCTTAACTTTTTAGACATTTTAAGTTTATATTTCCTATTGTTTTTTTCTTTCATTTGGCAGTATATACTAGAGACGAGTGTCTATCCACGGGAGGCAGAGCCTCTAAAGGAACTGAGAACAGCCACTTATAACCACCCTTTGTATGTTTAGTTTTCTAATTTCTACCTTTTTCTGCGACAAAATTAAATATAGTTTTTCACCCATTTTTATTTAAATGGCTCAAAAAATTAAAAAATAAAAATTTGAAATTATTTTCTAACTTTTTGCATAATAACCAACAATTGCAATTTGCAGGGGCTTTATGGCTGCTTCACCGGATGCTGGCCAGTTAATGGCCATGATGTTGAAGTTGGTGAATGCCAAAACGACAATAGAAGTTGGAGTTTTCACTGGATACTCTCTTCTCCTCACTGCTCTTACAATCCCTCAAGATGGAAAAGTTTGTATACAATCACAAATATTGATATACTAATCCATTTTAACCTGCTAATTAGCTATATATATATATATATATATATATATATATATTGTTCTACCAATTCACTACAAGTTTGCAGATAACTGCCATAGATGTCTATCGAAAAGCATACGATGAGATCGGTCTTCCAATTGCTAAAAAAGCCGGTGTTGAACACAAAATTGACTTCATTGAGTCCCCAGCAATATCTGTCCTTGACAAACTCTTACAAGAAGTAAGTTACTGTGAAATTTGTTTTCTTTTTCTTTTTCATCTTTTGTCTTAAAGTATTTTGGGTTGCACAATCTTCATATTAATTTTTTAATGCAGCCAGAGAAGGAAGGGAGCTTTGACTTTGGTTTCGTGGACGCTGACAAGGAAAATTACTGGAATTACCACGAGAGGCTGATGAAATTGGTTAAGGTGGGTGGTGTGATCATGTATGACAATACATTGTGGGGAGGCTCTGTTGCTTTGCCTGAAGAGGCTGTTCACGAGACCAAAAGGGCCGCGAGGCAGGCGGCGATCAAGTTCAACAAATCCATTTCGGCTGATCGTCGTGTGGAAATATCTCTTGTTTCGATTGGAGATGGGGTCACCATTTGCAAGCGCGTTCGCTGATTTTTCATTACAAACACTATATGATGACAAGCTTTGCGATAAATAAGACACATTTATTTGTTTTGTTTTTTCTTTTTAAATGGATGATTTATGTTGAATAAATAAATGGCATGTCATGAATAACTCACTGTTTCACTCATTACTATTTGGAACCAACGGTTCAATAGTATATGGTTTCATCTCTAATCTGAATTACAAATCTTAGTATATTTTTCATTAAATTTGTAGTTTAGAGAGTAGCTTTCATATATGGAATCCGTCTAATTTAATACTCGTCACTTGTCATTTTTTTTTTAATATAAAGTACGTACTTTAAGCACGAGTACCTGTCAATAATGTTGTAGTGGTTAGCTGGATAATCACTATCTTAATTAAGAAAGATCTTTGAAAGACTAATCCAAGATATTCTTCCAGTTAAATATTGATCACGTAAATCTCGTGTTCTCTTCTTCCTTAATATTGCTTCTGATCATCAGAAGCTGATTTCTCTCATTATATAATCTGAATTTTTAGAGCAACAGAGGAGTTAATAATGAAGATGCCATACCTAAAACTTTCCAAGGGACTATTGCAAAGTGATGATCTGTATCGAGTACCCATCCGAACACTTGTAAGTTATTTTTCTTTTCAATCTTTTTTCCCCATGACTAATACATTTTTTTTTCCCCCCCTTTTTCTCACTTGTCAACTAGTCTTTGATCATTTAGGGGTGCTCATCGGTTAGAATCTAATATATTTTAGTCATATTCCATCCAATCCAATTACTAGTCACTTTTGAGAAAGTATTATCCAATCCAGTCCAATCCAATATATCTATAGAAACTGATTTGATCTAATCCATTCTAATTCGTAATTGGATTGAATCGGTTTTTTAATTGGTTATATGCAAATTTTTTTGGGACTTTTTTCCAATATACTTAAAACTAAAAAAGGAAAAATCATAACTCATATTACGAAATAAAACTTATCTTGGGTCCTAAACTATTGGCTTTTTTCCCAATATATTTCTAAGAAGATGTGCAAAATTACGAGGGAATGAAATAAGAATATTACTTATTTGAGTTAGGTTTGTTATTTAATCTAATGGGGTGAGGTTTATATTAAGAGATACAAGCTAAAAATATGAAAATAATGATAAGAAAATAACCTTCCTAGAAGACACGTAAAATTACGAAAGCGATAAATAAAGCAAAATAAGAAGATACACAATTTATGTGGTTCACCAATTTGGCTACTTCTACGGGACTACCACAGATCTTTCACTATAGAGAGAAAAATTTTATACCGTATTTATAACACTCACAACTCACAGCTCTGAACCTAATAACACTCAAGAATTTTTCTCACAAAAATTCTCTCAAAAGCTTGTTCTTAAGCTTTTACTGAAAACTCTCTTTCTTTCACTCTCAGTTTTGGGATATCTCTAATTTTGTGGGATGATTTTCTGAAGCAAAGGAGAGGTTTATTTATAGACTCAAAATCCACCTCTATACACAGTTGGCAGCCACAATTGTTGACCCATCTTTTTGCTCCTTCAAATTCCACAATTTCGGTGCCTAACAAAAAGAGCTGCCATATTTTTCTTGTCAAAAAGTGTGGCTGGGGTAGGTTGTAGCCGAAACAAAATAATATATCATTTTTGAATAATTGAGAATGGTGCCCACTGGCTACTAACTTTGACAATCTCCCACTTGAAGACTTGATTTTAATCATGTCTTCACACACCTAGATCAATGCAGCAGTCCATTCTCTTCTTTACGCTTGCAGGCCGTCACTGTCTTCATTAGCATATCTATAGGATTCTTGCTTCTCGACTTCTCGAAATCTTGTCAAGTACTATGACTCCATCTTCCAAAACTGATCTGATGAAGTGATACTGTACTTGTATATGTTTCATTCTAACATGAAAAACGGGATTCCTTGCCAAGTGAATTGCACTTTGGCTATCATAATGCAACACATTCTTCTCTTTCTTCTGACCTAGTTCTTCCAAAAAAGACTGTAACCAGATCACCTCTTTGCAAGCTTCTGTTACGGTGACATACTCTGCCTCAGTAGTTGAAAGTGCAATAATCTTTTGTGACTTGAAAACCTAACTAACTGCTGTACCTCCAAGAGTGTATACATATCCAATAGTGCTCTTCTTGCCGTCTAAATCACCGGCCATGTCAGCATCCACATAGCCTTGTAAGCCTAAACCTGTCTTTCTGAAATATAGGGCTTTGTCTGCAGTGCCTCTCAGATATCTTAGAATCCACTTTACTGCTTCTTAGTGCTGTTTACCTAGATTACTCATATACCGGCTGCATGGGCTATATCTAGTCTAGTACACACCATGGCATATATAAGACTGCCAATAGTAGATGCATAATGTACCTTCCCTATGTAGGTCTGCTCCTTCTCCGTCGAGGGTGACTGCTCTTTAGTTATTTTGAAGTGACTAGCCAATGGAGTACTCACAGGCTTTGCTCTGTTCATGTTAAATATGCTAAGCAACTCCTTTATATAATCTTCCTATGATAGCTTCAATGTCCTGTTCACTCTGTCTCTAGAAATCCTTGTCCCAAGGATTTGGTTTGTTGCTCTTAAATTCTTTATTGAGAATTCCTTTGACAATTCTTTATTGAGCTTGTCAATTTTCTCTATGCAAGTTTCAGCAATTAACATATCATCTATATATAGAAGTAGAATGATATAGAAATTATCAAACCTCTTCACATAGCAGTAGTGATCTGCTTGGCATCTCAAGTAATCATTGTACTCATAAATCCATCAAACTTCTTTACCACTGTCTTAGAGCTTGTTTAAGACTATACAAGCTCTTCTGACGTTTGCACACCATTTTTTCTTTTCCTATACTTTGAAGCCTTGTGGCTGCTTCATATAAATTTCTTCCTCCAAGTCACCATGGAGAAACACAGTTTTGACATTTAGCTACTCTAGATACAGGTCTTCCTTAGCCACCAACCCGAATACTGTTCTGATTGTGGTCAGTTTGACCACTGGAGAGAAAATCTCAGTGTAGTCAATGCCTTTTTTTTGCTGAAAACTTTTTACAACAAGTCTTGCCTTATATCACTTACTACCGTCATGCTCTTTCTTTATTCGGTAGACCTACTTGTTGTGTAGTACCTTCTTTCTTTCTGGTAGTTTAGCCAACCCCTATGTTTGATTGGACGATAATGAATCCATCTCATCTTTCATAGCTAACTCCCATTTGATTGACTCATCATCCTGCATAGCTTTTTCATAAGTCTCTGGCTCTCCTCTATATCTTTGTGGCAGTCGAATGGTTCTAGAGGATCTCCTGAGTTTAATTACAGGAGTTTGCAGATCTGCCTTTGGAACTACCTCTTCTTCATGGTTACTGTTCTTCAGATCATTTACTAGGATGTCTTTTAACAGCACTTTGTTAGTCTTCTTGACTTCAGGATATGCACCACCAGCTTCAATGCCCAATCTATCCTTATACAAAACATCTTTATTAAAGATAATGTCTTTGCTCTTGACGATCTTCTGACTTTGGTTATCCCAGAAATGATAACCAAACTCATCATTGCCATAACCGACAAAGTAACATTTCTTAGATGTTGGATCAAGCTTACTTCGACTAGCAGGGTCGATATGAATATAGGATAAACAACCAAAAACTTTCAAGAAGGTTACCTCTTTACCGCTCCAAACTTCTTCTGGTATTTTGAAATCAAGAGGTGTTGAGGGTCCCCTGTTGATCAGAAATGCTACAGTACTACCTGCTTCAGCCCAGAATCTTTTCGGCAATCCAGCATGCAACCTCATGCTCCTAGCACGTTCATTCAGGGTTATGTTCATCCTTTTAGCTATACCATTCTATTGTGGTTTTCCTAGAATGATTTTCTCCATCTTGATCCCATTGAGTGCATAATATCTCTTGAATTCATCATCTTCATATTCTCCTCCATTATCAATTCGCAAACACTTTACTTTAAAATTGGTTTCATTTTCCATCATGGCTCTCTACTTCTTAAAGGTATCGTAGAGATCAGATTTATTTTTCAGAAAATAAACCTATACCTTTTTACTCGAATCGTCAATAAAATTGACGTAATATCTTGAGCTGCCAAGGAATATCAGAAGAGATGGTCCTCACATATCTGTATGAACTAGCTCCAACTTTGTTGCATGAAGTTCTCTTCTGTCTTTTGAAAAGCTTACTTTTTTATGCTTGCCAAAGATACAACTTTCACAGAGACTATGCTCAACTGACTTCAACTCCAGCAGCTTTTCTTTTGACAGCATCACCTTCATTTCCTTCTCGCTCATATGCCCAAGTCTATAGTGCCACAGACTTGAATTAACACTGGCATCTACAACTACTAGTATATCTCTGTAACTGAAAGTCATATAAAGAGTCGCAGTTTTGTTTCCTCTAGCAACGACTATGGCTCCTTTGTTGACCTCCACGAGCCATTAGAAAAGGTCACGTTGTATCCATCATCATCAAGCTATCCTATCGAGATAAGATTCCTCATCAAGCCTGGTACATGCCTTACTTTCTGTATTTTCCATGCTGTAAGCACAGGTACCTAATTACAATAATGCAGTAGTAGCTAGTTGGATTTTTTCCCAAAAAAAAAACCTAAATTAAAAAAAAGGTACGTTGAAATGATTATATTCTTCCAAGCAATTTTAGTTAAATATTCATCCTGTATATGTATCTCGTGTTCTCTTATAAATCAGAAGCCGATTTCTTTATTATACATCTGAATCATAAGGTGGAAGATGTTGAGAGCAATGGAGGAGTTCATAATCAAGCTGCCATATCCAAAACTTATTAGGTTTTATGCTCTAAAAGCATGTATATTTTGTATATTTGCTGAATTAATAAAATGACATTTTTCTATTTGAATTTGTACATAATTTGTATGTCTTTAAATATCAGAAAATCCCTAGTTTATTTATGTGACCATAAATTTAGTATATAAGTATTATATACATGAGGACTAAATTTATAGATAATAAACTAAACATAGTCCATAATAATTTATTGAAATATGGGATCTTTAATTAAATATTATTAGTACGGTCCATTAACATTGAGAATGTAATAGTCTTATCCGGACTATTGATGTGTTGACATCACATGGAGGTACTTTATATAATTCGATTATATAGGACTGGATCAGACATGATTTGAATCTCACATAAATTCCGTTAACTGTTGAGAGTTTAAATAATGTCACTAGATGATCATATATAGATCAATCTTAATCTTGAGTAGTTATAGACTCTTATTTACAATATTATGTTCTTTAACATACTTGTTAAAGGTTTGTTTCGTAAACATATCAAAATACTTGTATCTTGGGAGCATGATGAGATGAGTAGCTGGAAATGTAACTTATAGATATGGAATCTATTCCTTCCATTAAGAAGCTAGAAAGATGATTCCTTTGTATATTGATTCAGGACTTGAGCAGTTTGAGTACTCAATTTGTAATAGATTTATAAATTAACTGTTCATTAGAGATTCAATGGTACATACGGATAAAGATGTATTTGGAGAGGTAAATGAAACATGACCTAGCTCCAATTATGAATTGTCTATGGAGGATTGAACGACATGTAATGATTAAATCGATGGACTACTCGCTGTTTTCTGAGTAAATTAATTCTATAATTTCAAGAGTGCAATTCTGGATTTTTAGTGGAGTAATACTGGAATTAATAAATTAGACAAATTAATTAAAGAGTTTAATTAATTATCATAATTTATTGGAGCTTGAATTACAGGTCCATAGGTCCCCAATTCTACCTCTTATAGACATTGTACTAGATCTTACATTATTTCTATTACTTGACATTTTGTCTAGATAAATAGTTTATCTATATGTAATTAATAATTGTTATTAATTAATTAATTAATTAATTTTGAATTAATTAATTTAAATTTATGGAGAGATAAGTTTCCTAATTTGTTTAAATTTTGAATTTAAAAATATCTAATTATCAGATAATTAGATAAATAGAAATTGAGAAACTGATTAAAAGTGAAACACTCTTTCTTGAAGGAGTGAATTATCGCAAACGAAAAATTAACTGGAGATAATTTTATCAAGTGGAAAAGTAATATGAATATCGTGCTTGTTAGTGAAGACTACAAGTTTGTGCTCACGGAGGAATGTCCTCTACAATCCGCCGCTAATGCTACTCGTGCTGCACGAGAAAGCTATGAAAAGTGGACTCATGCCAATAATAAAGCTCGCTACTACATATTAGCAGGTATGACCGATGTACTTAGAGCTAAGCACGAAAAGATGGAGATTACTTATGAGATAATGGAGTCTCTCCAGGCCATGTTTGCGCAACAATTTGATCAATCTCGCCATGACGCCATTAAAAAGGCTATAAATGCCAAGATGAAGAGAGGAACTCTAGTGAGAGATCATATTTTGAATACGATCAATTACTTTTGCGAGGCTGAAGTTCACGGGGCTACGATTGATGACTGCACCCAAGTGAGTATGATTCTGGAATCACTCTCACCTGATTTTGTTCAGTTCAAGAGTAACTATGTTATAAACAAGTTGAATTATACGATGACTCAACTACTCAATGAACTGCAAACCTTCGAATTGATATCGAAAGATAAAGGTAAAGATGGTTCAGCAACTGTTGCTGAAGCAAATATTGCAGAAGAAAATCACTCTACCTCTAAAAAAAATAAGAAGAGGAAGAGCAATGGTGGCTCTGGGTCTAAGCCTAAAAAGAGCAAGAAGGGTAACACAAGCATCAAGAAGAATAACTCCAAGGACAAAAAACCTAAAGGAAAATATTTTCATTGCAGAGTTGATGGACATTGGAAGAAAAACTGTAACAAGTATCTCTCTGAATTGAAAGAAAAGAAGAAAGGTAAATATGATTTACTTGTTCTAGAAGCTTGTTTAGTGGAAGAAGATTTATTTTATATATCTCCCTGGATAGTTGATTCAGGGGCCACTAATTATATTTGTTCTTCTTTTCATATGCTTAGTTCTTCAAGAGATCTTGCCGACGGGGAATTCACGATGAGAGTGGGCAATGGAGCTAAAGTTTCGGCAAAAGCAGTGGGAGTCATCCGTCTTCATTTTAGGAATAAATTTTTGTTATTGAACAATGTTTACTTTATTCTTGATTTTCGTAGGAATTTAATTTCTATTTCAAGACTATTTAAATAAATATTTGGTGTTTCTTTTCTTAATAATGAGATTATTATTTCTAGAAATAGTTTAAACATTTGTTCTGTAAAAATAGAGAATAGACTTTATATGTTAAGATCGGACGAACAATCACTGCTTAATACCGAAATATTTAAAGTAGAATATCCCAAACCTAAAAAGCAAAAAGTTTCTCATGACGACGATACATATCTTTGGCACCATAGGTTAGGGCATATCAATCTAAATAGGATAAACAGACTTGTAAAGGATGGTCCTTTAAGAGAGCTAAAAGTTGGCACTTTACCAGTTTGTGAATCTTGTCTAGAAGGAAAAATGACTAAGAGACCTTTCTCAGCAAAGGGCGAAAGGGCCAAAGAACCCCTTGAGCTTGTGCATAGCGATGTATGTGGTCTATTAAATGTACAAGCAAGAGGCGGTTACGAATACTTTGTCACATTTATTGACGACTATTCACGATATGGATACGTGTACCTAATGCGAAGAAAATCTGAAACCTTTGAAAAGTTTAAAGAATTCACAGCAGAAGCTAAAAAGCAATTAGGTAAGTCATTAAAAACTCTTCGATCAGATTGAGTAAGTGAATACCTTGATAATGAATTTAAGGATCACTTGCTGGAGAATGGTATCCTATCCCAACTCACAGTACCTGGAACACCACAACAGAATGGCATTGCAGAAAGGAGAAATCGAACGTTGCTTGATATGGTTAGATCAATGATGAGCTACTCTTCCCTACCACTCTCATTCTGGGGTTATNAGTTGTTGAACGATAAAATTATGAGACCACTATTCCAGATCAGAATACTTTGGCGACTCAACATAGTGGGAGGGTTATTAGACCACCTGCTCGCTACAGGGAAGTTGGAAAAGCACATGTTGCTGTTTCTAATAGTAGCCAAGATGATCCATTGACATACAAGCATGCAATGGAAGATTCTGATAAAGAAAAATGTTAAGTGGCTATGAACCAAGAAATGGAATCTATGTATTCCAATTCTATCTGAGAATTTGTAGATCCACTTGAAGATGTCAGGCCCATTGGATGTAAATGGATCTATAAAAGAAAAAGAAGTGTAGATGGAAAAGTTGAAATATTCAAGGCTAGGTTAGTGGCAAAGGATTATACCCAAAAAGAGGGAGTTGATTATGAAGAGACTTTCTCACTAGTAGCCATGCTTAAATCCATACGTATCGTCTTATCCATTGCTGCATGTTTAGATTATGAAATATGGCAAATGGATGTCAAGACAGTTTTTTTGAATGACTATCTTGAAGAAAACATCTATATAGTGCAACTAGAAGGTTTTGTAGCTAAAGGCCAAGAGCAGAAAGTCTGCAAGCTACTTAGGTCCATTTATGGACTTAAGCAAACTTCAAGATCATAGAATCTAAGATTTGATGAGACGATTAAATCTTATGGTTTTGATCAAAATATTGATGAACCTTGTGTATACAAGTACATCAAAGACAAGAAAGTGGTCTTCTTAGTTCTTTATGTAGATGATATTTTGCTCATTGTGACTGATGTGGAAATATTATCTAATGTAAAAAAGTGGCTAGCTGAGCAATTCCAAATGAAAGATTTGGAGAAGCAAGTTATATGCTTGATATCCAGATTATTCGAGATCGCAAGAATAGACTTTTGGCACTGTCTCAAGCATCATATATTGATAAGGTACTCATTCGTTTTTCGATGCAAAACTCTAAGAAAGGATAGTTACCTTCTCGATACGGAGTTATCCTTTCTAAAGGGCAATATCCCAAGACACCTCAAGAGGAAGAAGATATGAGACGGGTTCTTTATGCATCTGCAGTTGGCAGCCTTATGTACGCCATGTTGTATACTAGGCCTGACATATGCTACGCAGTAGGGATAGTCAGTCGTTTTCAATCAAATCCAGGATTAGATCACTAGATAGCGGTAAAGCATATTCTCAAGTATCTTAGGAGAACGAGAAATTATATGCTGGTATATTCAAGTCAGGACTTGATTCCTATTAGTTACACTGATTCTGATTTTCAATAAGATAAAGATACTCGAAAGTCGACGTCTGGGTCAGTGTTCACTCTCGGTGGTAGAGCCGTTGTCTTGAGAAGTGTTATACAATCCAGTATTGCAGATTCTACTATGGAAGCAGAATACATAGCAGCTTGTGAAGCAGCTAATGAAGTAGTTTGGCTCAGAAAGTTCTTTACTGATTTGGAAGTTATTCCAAATATAGATAAGCCATTGATTTTATACTGCGACAACAGTGGAGCAGTGGCGAATTCAAAAGAACCAAGAAGTCATAAGAGAGGAAAGCATATAGAGAGAAAGTATCATCTAATTAGAGAGATGGTAAATCGAGGAGACATGACCGTTATGAAGATAGTAGTCGAAAACAACATTGTTGATCCTTTTACAAAAACACTTCCATCGAAGACTTTTGAGAGTCACTTGGAGGGTTTAGGATTGAGAGACATGTCTCACCTGTTTTAGGGCAAGTGGGAGATTGTTAGGGTTTATGCCCTAAAAGCATGTATATTTTAGATATTTGCTGAATTAATAAAATGACATTTTTCTATTTGAATTTGTGTATAATTTGTATGTTTTTAATTATCAGAAAATCTCTAGTTTACTTATGTGACCATAAATTTAGTATATAAGTATTATATAGATGAGGATTAAATTTATGGATAATAAACTAAACATAGTGTATAATAATTAATTGAAGTATGGGATCTTTAATTAAATATTATTAGTACGGTCCATTAACATTGAGAATATAATAATCTTATTAGGACTATTAATATGTTGACATCACAATGGAGGTACTTTATATAATTCGATTATATAGGACTGGACCAGACATGATTTGAATCTCACATAAATTCTGTTAACTGTTGAGAGTTCAATTAATGTCACTAGATGATCATATGTAGATCAATCTTAATCCTGACTAGTTATAGACTCCTATTTATAACATTGTGTTCTTTATCATACTTGTTAAAGGTTTCTTTCATAAATATATCAAAATACTTGTATCTTGGGAGCATGATGAGATGAATAGCTGGGAATGTAACTTGTAGGTATGGAATCGATTTCTTCCATTAGGAAACTAGAAAGATGATTCCCTTGTGTACTGATTCAGGACTTGAACAGTTTGAGTACTCAATTTATAATAGATTTATAAATTAATTATTCATTAGAGAATCAATGGTACACACGGATAAAGATGTAATTAGAGAGGTAAACGGAACATGACCTAGCTCCAATTATGAATTGTCTATGAAGGATTGAACTACATGTAATGATTAAATCGATGGACTGCTCGCTGTTTTCTGAGTAAATTAATTCTGTAATTTCAAGAGTGCATTCCGGATTTTTAGTGGAGTAATATTGGAATTAATAAATTAGACAAATTAATTAAAGTGTTTAATTAATTATCATAATTTATTGGAACTTGAATTATAGGTCTATAGGTCCCCAATTCCACCTCTTATAAATACTGTACTAAATATTACATTATTTCTTACTACAAACTTTGTCTAGATAAATAGTTTATCTATATGTAATTAATAATAATTATTAATTAATTAATTAATTAATTTTAAATTAATTAATTTAAATTTTTGGAGAGATAAGTTTCTTAATTTATTTAAAATTTGAATTTAAAAATATCTAATTATCAGATAATTAGATAAACAAAAATTAGAAAACTGACTAAAAGTGAAACACCCTTCCTTGAAGGAGTGAATTATCTGCTAGTTTATATATATATATATATTAATTAATTAGATTAAATAGTTATATATATATATATATATATAAAAGTTTACGTTTATAAAAAAAAGAAGTAAAGTAACGTTTTTTTTTTAAAGCTATATATATATTAATTTGATTAATATAATTATTTATTAAATAATTTAATAAGTATATATATATATATAAAGGAAACCTTATCAGATAAAAGAATACACTACGTATTATTTTTCTACAGAGCCTCCATAAACTAGAGAGAAAAAATAAGAGAATCTTCCTATTCTCTATAGAACAAATTCTTGCAATCTCATGTGTTGAGAATATTACAAGAGCCTAAAGTGTGAGTTTTAAGAAATTGTACGCAATGCCTATACGTTCATCTAGTTGTACTTGAGGCTTAAATTGGAAGATCGTGGTTTAGAAGACAAAAAAACTAGGATCCGCTGATAGGCTACAAGAGGTATTAGATCTATTCTCTTTGTATGTTCCTATTTGCTATGAATTAATACTATGCACTCATATAGTCAATTGTTTTGAGAAAATTTTTGAATGTTCCTGAGCTAATCTTCTGTTGCGAAAATCGGTTTTTATAACCAACAAAACTTTCCAAAGGACTCTTGCAAAGTGAGGATTTATATATCAGGTGCCGATCAGTACACTTGTAAATTTAATTTTCATTTCGACCTTCTTTTGTCCATGATGGCATGATCGGATATACTTATTGTTTGTTCTCTAATTTTCGCGGTAGTACATCTTGGAGACCAGCGTGTATCCGCGTGAAGCTGAGCCACTCAAGGAACTCAGGAAGCTTATCGCCAGCCACCCCAGGTAATTCTTCTTGTTATATAACTTCAAGTAGTTGTTGACCCTTTTCTTATTTGCAACTATTTTCATTCTATTTAGTATAATTGGTCACATGGTGGGAATTAAATTTAAAAAAAAAGGAGCGAAAAACGTTCACATGATGAAAGTCTTATCAAGCAGACCTTAAGTGTTTAGAAGATTAAAAAAAATGGTGTTCTTCTCAAAATGTTTTGCTCATTATTTCAGTTTCATTTACGAAAGTGTTATATGTTGGGAAAAATACTACTACCTCAATAAATGGTAAATCAGTATTTTCCATTCTTTGTGTATCTAAAATAGCGAGTCCTCACCAAGTACCATAAAGCCAATAATTATAATATAAACCAAAATACTACAAACAACAAAACAATAAATCAATAACAAGTGGACAAATTTTTGCTCTGAAAACTCAAAATGAGGAAAATCACGGAGACGTAGTCCACTTAAATCTTCCACTATCAACAGCAATAATAATAGTTTCACAATATTCCTCTATAGAATAAGTAGAGGTTCATAACACGTCACCATAACATTAAAAATAAAGATTTTTGATTCACCAACACCATAGTCATCATCGATGGATATCAACAGATGAGAAAAATGTCTCACAAATGGATATGTTAAGAGAACACCTTAGAGAGATTAACCAAAAAATTTAAACTGCTAGATTTGTAGAGCTCATCATAAGGATTCACTATACCAAATTTGAGCAAAATCAGGCAAAGAATCGCCACTTAATCATCAAGCTAAAGCTCTAAAACCCTCATTTTCTCTCCCTAGCTTTCTCTCTTTCTCTCACTTCTGCTACCTCTTCTCCTTGTAATAATTGAACCCCTCTTCTCTTTCTATTTCTTATGTGCAGCACGTGGGGCAAAGTCTCCATTTTTTTTTTAAAAAAAAATTTTATTGAGCTTAAAACACGTATTGGTCCAAACCCATAAATAAGAGTGGACCCAACATTGCAAAACAAATCCTTAAGGGCTTTTTAACCAATTGGTCAAATTTTGGATCATAGTTTGCAAAATAGATGTTTGTTAACACTGTTTAAAAAACGCTTTTAATGAATTTTGAAAATTATTTAAAAAATGACATTTTTCATATTTAGTATATTAAAATATATTGATTTTTTTTTGTTGAGAAAATTGATTTATTTTTTTTTAGGGGAGGGCTACAGTGGGAGCGCCCTTACGTAGGGCCACTCTTTATACACCGTTTGATGAGAATCTGTGGGGAATAACAGAAATCTGTAGGGAATCTATTTATACACAGATTCCCATCAAACAGTGTATAGACAGGGCCCTACGCAGGGACGCCCCTACTGTAGACGCGCCCTTTTTTTAAATTGATCTACTTTATAAAAAACTGATTTACTTTTATCAAAATATATTAATTTATGGGAGATTATCAATTTTGACCCTCTTTTAATACATGTAATGAAAAAAGAGACAACTTACAAACTATTTACAAAAATAAGACTTTTCTTGCTATGTCATTTAATGAATATTTCAGAATTTGAAAATTACTCCTGATTTGACTCTAATCGAAAATTTTTGACCAAATCGAAAAAATCAAAAGTGATAGAGGTAGCACCGGGAAGACGGCCGACTATGTTCAACTGGGGTTGAAATTGTTCAACTACGATTGAACACCGGTCGAACACCAGTCGAACGCCGGTCGAAAATTTCGACCGGTGGCTTCGACCCTAGTCGAATTGTTCGACTACGGTCGAATGGTGGTTTGACTCCAGTCGGAAATTTTCAACCGGGGTCGAAATTTTCTGGCAACCGATTGAAAAATGATTGGAATAACTAGGAGAGGCGGCCAAACAAGTTCGACCACAGTCGAAAATTTTCGACTCTAGTCGAGCAGAGGCACCGCCGCCAGGGTCGGATCGGGACCGGTAGTAGTGGCTAAAGTAGTTTGAAGTTTGTCTAAGAAATAGGGTATCCAAGTAATTTTACATGTGTGACATGACAATTGAGGTTAGTTTCGAAAACATTAACGAGTGAGTCTTATTTTTCATCATAAGAATTTAATGGACCCCCTAGGTGTAAATTCCCCTTAATTTATTTGTAAAAATTGATTTACTAATTCAAAATTCAATCTATTTTTTCAAAAATTGATTCACTTTATAAAAACGTAGATCAATTAAAAAGATACTATTTATGAAAATGAAATTATAAAAAGGTCATTTATTAAATAAGTGTTAAAAACGATCATTTTATTAAACTGATTTAAAAAAAAGTCCATTTCTTATAAATACCCAATCCTTAATTTCTCTCGTAGGATTAATCAGCTTAATATAATTAGGACTTTTTATAAAAAAACCAAACCAAAGTTTAAAAAATTGAAAAATTCTGGATGGGCAAAACATTTGAAAAATCTCAGATTTACTTAAAAATATTATGGTTTAAAAGTTTAGTTCGAAAAGTAATACTTTGCAAAAATACTTAGAAATATGACACTTTTTTTTTGCTCCTCCACATTCCACAATTTTGGTGCCTAATAAAAAAAGGCTGCCATATTTTTCTTGGCTAAAAGTGTGGCTTAGGTAAATTGTAGCCGAAACAAAATAATATATCATCTTTGAATAACTGAGAGTGGTGCCCATTGGTCACTAATTTTGACAAATACATATATGAATATATTAATTTTTAGAGAAATTTAGGTGGATGACCAAAATTTTAAATTTGATTAAGTAAATGTCCACTTTTAAAATTTTATAGCTAAATGTCCAGGTATATATATTTTTACACTTGGTAGATACACATATCTACTAATTTTTGTTACTGTACTGAAATGCACTGGGTATATAATTTTTTATACTTGGTATATAAAATTTTACACTTGGTATATATGCATATATACTGGACATTTTGCTATAATATTTGACAAATGGACGTTTACTGAAATTGGGCCCAAAATTTGGTCTTAAATGTATCTAATAAAGATTGGACTCGTTCCGTTCTAATTGGATTTTTTATCGTGAAATATCCACAAACTGAACCAATCCAATTAGAATTCAGATTTATATATCACGTCCAATCCAATTGTAATGGATATCTAATTTTTGGCAATTCAATTGGTCAACTTAATCAATTTGGTTTGGACTATGAACACGTTGTTTTCATTTTTTTAAATAAAAAATGTACTTTAAGCACGTGTACCTGATTATAATAATGCAGTAGTAGCCAGCTGGATTTTAATAAACTTAATTGTCCTTTCGGAAAAGAAAAAACTTAAATTAAAAAAAAGTACGTTGAAATGATTATGGGGCCGTTTGGTTCGCCCATTCCATTCCATTGGAATGGAAAATCCATTTGAATGGGTGTTTGTTTCAACAATTCTAAATTTTCCATTCAAATGGTCTTTTGGAATGAGTGTTTGTTTTAACAATTTAGTTTTTTCATTCAAATGGTTCATCAGTCACATCAACTGTTTGAATGGATTTTTGTATCTTGGATGAGAATGGAGGGGAAGAGGTGTTTTTGAATGGTCCATTCCAATACTCCCATTCTAATTATAACCCATTCCACTATTTTTTCCATTCAAATGTCTTCCATTCCAATTATAACCCATTCCACAATTTCCATTCAAATACACACATTCAAATAGGCGAAACAAACGGGGCCATAGTTGAGTTATGAGGGAATGAGATAAGAATATTACTTAGTTGAGTTAGATTTGTTATTTAATCTACTGAGGTAAGGTATATATTAAGAGATACACCAGTCAGAAATATGAAAATACATATATAAATATATTAATTTTTTAATGTAACTAATAAAGATTGAATTGGTTAGGTTCTAATTATATTTTTTTTACAGTGAAAACTAATCCAATTAAATTTTAGATTTATATATCCAGTTCAATCCAAATGTAACGGAAATCTGATTTTTGACAATTGGCAGTTTAATTTGGATTTTGAACACCTTGCTTTCATATTTTTTTAAGGGGATGGCTACAGTAGGGGCACCCCTACGTAGGGCCACCCTTTATATACCGTTTGATGGAAATCTGTGGGGAATAACGGGAATCTGTGGGGAATAACGAGAATCTGTGGAGAATTTGTTTATACACAGATTCCCATCAAACGGTGTATAGACAGAGCCCTACGCAGGGACACCCCTACTATAGACGCGTCCTTTTCTTAATAAAAAAAAGCTACTTTAAGCAATAGCACCTGATAACAATAATGCAGTAGTAGCTAGCTGGATAATAATAAACTTTATTGTCCTTTCAAAAAAAAAATAATAATAAAAACTTAATTTAAAAAAAAAGGTACGTTGAAACGATTCTTCCAAGCTGTTCTAGTTAACTATTCATCCTGTATATGTATCTCGTGTTCTCTTCTAAATCAGAAGCTGATTTCTTTATTAATATACATCTGAATCATAAGGTGGAAGATTTTGAGAGCAATGGAGGAGTCCATAATCAAGCTGCCATATCCAAAACTTTCCAAAGGACTCTTGCAAAGTGACGATTTATATCAGGTACCGATCAGTACACTTGTGAATTTATTTTTCATTTCGACCTTCTTTTCCCCTAGATGGCATGATCGGATATACTTATTGTTTGTTCTCTAATTTTCGCGGTAGTATATCTTGGAGACCAGCGTGTATCCGCGTGAAGCTGAGCCACTCAAGGAACTCAGGGAGCTTACCGCCAGCCACCCCAAGTAATTCTTCTTGTTATATAACTGGTAAATTTATCAGTGTTTTCCATTCTTTGTGTGTCTAAAATAGCGAGTCCTCAGTAAGTACCACCAATAATTATAATATAAACCAAAATACTACAAACAACAAAACAATAAATCAATAACAAGTGACAAATTTTTGCTCTGAAAACTCAAAATGGGAAAAATCACGGAGACGTAGTCCACTTAAATCTTCCACTATCAACAGTAATAATAATAGTTTCACAATATTCCTCTATAGAACAAGTAGAGATTCACAACACGTTGCCATAACATTAAAAATAAAGATTTTTGATTCACCAACACCATAGTCATCATCGATAGATATCGACAAAAGAGAAAATGTCTCACAAATGGATATGTCAAGAGAACAGCTTAGAGAGGATAACCGAAAAATTTTGTAGAGCTCATCATAAGGATTCACTATACCAAATTTGAGCAAAGTCAGGCAAATAATCGCTACCCAATCATCAAGCTAAAGCTCTAAAACCCTCACTTTCTCTCCCTCACTTTCTCTCTTTCTCTCACTTGTTGGCTGCTACCTCTTCTCCTTGCAATAATTGAACCCCAGATTCTCTTTCTCTTTCTTATGTGCAGCGTGGGGCAAAGTCTCCATTTTTTTTTGAAATTTTTTTATTGAGCTTAAAACACTTATTGGTCCAAACCCATAAATATCAGCAGACCCAACATTGCCAAACAAATCCTTAATGGCTTTTTAACTAGATGACCAAATTTTGGATCATAGTTTACAAAATAGATGTTTGTTAAACACTGTTAAAAAATGCTTTTAATGAATTTGAAAATTATTTAAAAATGACATTTTTCATATTTAGTATATTAAAATATATTGATTTATTTTTTTTTGAAAATTGATTTATTTTTTAAAAAATTGATTTTTTTAAAAAAAATTGATATACTTTTCAAAAATTGATTTACTTTATAAAAAACTGATTTACTTTTATCAAAATATATTAATTTATTTTTAAAAATTGATTTACTAATTCAAAATTCAATTTATTTTTTCAAAAATTGATTCACTTTATAAAAACGTATATCAACTAAAAAGTTGAAAATGAAATTATAAAAATGTCATTTAATAAATAAGTGTTAAAAACGATCATTTTATTAAATTGATTTTTAAAAAATTCCATTTCTTATCAATACCCAATCCTTAATTTCTCTTGGAGGATTAATCAGCTTAATATAATTAGGGCTTCTTATAAAAAAACCAAACTAAAGTTTGTAAAATTGAAAGTCCATTTCTTATCAATACCGAATCCTTAATTTCTCTCGGATTATTAATCAGCTTAATACAATTAGGGCTTCTTATAAAAAACCAAACTAAAGTTGGAAAAATTGAAAAATTGAAAAATTCAGGATGGCTAAACATTTGAAAAATCTCAGATTTATTTAAAAATATCATGTTTTAAAAGTTTAGTTCGAAAAGTAATACTTTGCAAAACTATTTAGAAATATGATACATTTTTTTTTCTTTCAAAATTGATACTTTTCAAAGGTACTTGAGATGACCAATCGGATTATAATCGAGTTAGAGACTTGTAACCTCAAGTAACTTAACCGATTACCTCAAGTATGTTATCAATTTATAAAAGTAGTATTTTTCTAAATACTTTTAAAAGTGATATTGTTCTATCTGGGAATTTTCAAAAAAATTTAAAATCTGGAAATTTCCAATTTTTTTGAAATTTTACATTAGAAAATCAAATTTCCTTATATAACTATTCACTTTTTCAGGGCCTTGATAGCTACTGCACCTGATGCAGGTCAGTTAATGAGCATGCTCTTGAATCTTGTCAATGCCAAAAAGACAATTGAAATTGGAGTGTTCACTGGATACTCTCTTCTCCTCACTGCTCTTTCCATTCCCCAAGATGGCAAGGTTGATTTTACATCTAATATTTCATATATATATATGTATATAATATGTATATTATCGTCATCATCATTATGCCTACTATTAAGTCGGTTATATTAATACTCTTCGGATAGTACCTTTCTGCAGATTGTTGCAATAGACATAAGCCGTGACGACTATGAGATTGGGCTGCCAATTATAAGAAAAGCTGGTGTTGAACACAAAATTGACTTCACTGAATCTGAAGCTCTACCAGCCCTTGATCAACTATTAGAGGATGTACTAAAGGACTAAGAAACCAAAAGCTTTACTTTCTTCATTTCTTTTACACTCAAATCCTTCCAATCTCTCTTAAATCTCTTCATTAAGTACCTTTAATTTGGTGTTTGATTGCAGCCGCAGAACGTGGGGAGTTTCGACTTTGCTTTCGTTGATGCTGACAAGGTCAACTATTGTAATTACCATGAGAGGCTAATGAAGCTTTTGAAGGTGGGTGGCATAGTTGTCTATGATAACACACTCTGGGGAGGAACAGTTGCAATGGTTGCAGATGAGTTGGCCGAGGAGCCCAGCTGGAGGCTGCCATACAGAGAGTACATGATAAAGCTTAACAAATTACTTGCAGCTGATCCCCGTATCCAAATTTCACATACCCCTGTAGGTGATGGGATCACTATTTGCAGGCGTGTCTACTGATCACTAGTTGTGCGCTTGAAAATCAATACAGAAAGCTTTGTTTTTATATCTTGCAACTACATTTGTTTCTTTATAAATTTGTGTCAAATGGATGATACTTTCTAAGACATGAATCCCATTGTTTTAATCTTATGTTATCTGCAAATCAGTTTATAAGTATCTTCATAGATGTATTTGTCACAAAATGAACTGAAAAAGTCTATCATACCAGTTGTACCTAAGAACCTAAAATCTAACAAAAACTAGACATTATGTCCGATTAATAGAGATATGAATTTTTATAATTTACATCCTCTTGCCAGTGAGCCATTTAACTTAGATGCTCTCTCCCTTAAGATGTTCTGCTAGAAAGTGGTGGGCACAAAGAAAGTTAAGACCAACAATCACAACGAGTATTGAAACTCATTGACATGTTCAGAAAAAATCATGATCCATATGGCTTCAATTTGTTCCGCAAGTATCTGGTAAAAAATAGGAATAAGAATTATGAGATCCTCAAAAAAATTGTTAAACATGTCGGACAAAATAAAAAAACGTCAGGATATTAATTTGCAGAATTCAAAAGTTATCTTAGTTTCTGAAAAATAAAAAATGAAAAGTATTTTTTTCGTCATTATTCCTATGTCAATTTCAGTCATGAACTATGTTTTTTGTCTCCAAATTTTCAAATGTCCAATTTTGGTCTATGAACAAAGCTATTCCTCTTGATTTAATTAGAGCCGAAATTGGTACATAACATTATTTAACGGCAAAATGTGCAACAAAAA
This sequence comes from Trema orientale, assembly GCA_002914845.1. NCBI lineage: Eukaryota > Viridiplantae > Streptophyta > Magnoliopsida > Rosales > Cannabaceae > Trema > Trema orientale. The sequence continues at coordinate 1,801,951 of JXTC01000012.1, read as the reverse complement.
ACCTAGTTTAAAGACAAAAACTTGACATTAGCAAGGTTAAAGGCCACAACTTGTACAAAATTAGGGACTAAATTGGGGATGCATGGTTTCTATGATTAAATGACAAGGACGTCACCTTTCCATCAGAAAATCAGAAGCGTATTGGGGAAGTAATCCGAGGCCAATGGAACAGAACCTGAAGAAACCATCGAAACCTTCAAACCAGTGAAGTTTTTGCACCTTTGGTAGTGGCATCAAAATCACCTGTCCATAATTCAGTAGGTGCTTCTTGTTGGATTAAAAACGATTTTTGCAGCGGAAGATTGGCCCAGGAATAATCAAAAATTTCCTCAAAACAATTGACTATATGAGTGTATAGTATTAATTTATAACAAATAGGAACATACAAAGAGAATAAATCTAATACCTCTTGTAGCCTATCAGCGGATCCTAGCATTATTGTCTTCTAAACCACGATCTTCCAATCCAAGCCTCAAGCACAACTAGATGAACGTGCGGGCGTTGCGTACAATTTCTTAAACTCACACTTTAGGCACTTGCAATTTTCTCAACACATGAGATTGAAAGAGTTTGTTCTATAGAGAATAGGAAGGCACTCTCCTTTTCTCTAGTTTATGGAGGCTCTATATATAATAATATGTGGTGTATCTCCTATCCTTATTCTACTAGGATTTCCTTTATATATATATATATATATATCTATTTATTAAACTATTTAATAAATAATTATATTAATCAAATTAATATATATATATAAATTTT
>JXTC01000012.1:1772878-1794964 GCA_002914845.1 Trema orientale | reverse complement strand
TCCACTAAAAATTTGGAATTGCACTCTTGAAATTACAGAATTAATTTACTCAGAAAACAACGAGCAGTCCATTGATTTAATCATTACATGTAGTTCAATCCTCCATAGACAGTTCATAATTAGAGCTAGGTCAAGTTCCGTTTACCTCTCCAATTACATCTTTATCCTTGTGTACCATTGATTCTCTAATGAACAATTAATTTATAAATCTATTATAAATTGAGTACTCAAACTGTTCAAGTCCTGAATCAATACATAAGGGAATCATCTTTCTAGCTTCCTAATAGAAGGAATGGATTCCATATCTGTAAGTTACATTCCCAGCTACTCATCTCAGCATGCTCCCAAGATACAAGTATTTCGGTCTGTTTAAAAAAAAATAAACTTTTAACAAGTATGTCAAAGAACATAATATTATAAATAGGAGTCTATAACTACTCAGGATTAAGATTGATCTATATATGATCATCTAGTGACATTATTTGAACTTTCAACAGTTAACGGAATTTATGTGAAATTCAAATCATGTCTGGTCCAGTCCTATATAATCGAATTATATAAAGTACTTCCATTGTGATGTCAACACATCAATAGTCCGGATAAGACTATTACATTCTCAATGTTAATGGACCGTACTAATAATATTTAATTAAATATCCCAAACTTTAATTAATTATTATGGACTATATTTAGTTTATTATCCATAAATTTAATCCTCATGTATATAACACTTATATACTAAATTTGTGGTCACATAAATAAACTAGAAATTTTCTGATATTTAAAGACATACCAATTACGCACAAATTCAAATAGAAAAATGTCATTTTATTAATTCAGCAAATATCCAAAATATACATGCTTTTAGGGCATAAACCCCAACACTTCTGTGAAGCAAAATCGTTTACCAGTTGTTGTAGTCTTTTGGTGTTCATGTTTCTTTCTTCTGTTCAATGTTGTGTGTTATTAATGAGCTTGTTGTTTTTCAGGGGCATGAGGGTTACTACACCTGATGCAGGTCATGTAATGACAATGCTCTTGAGTCTTGTCAGTGCCAAAAAGACAACTGAGAATGGAGTGTTCAACGGATACTCTTTTCTCCTCTCTCTTGTTTCCATTCCGGAAGATGGCAAGTTTTGTAAGTAATGCATCATCTATTTTTTATCTTGTGTTTTAAACAATCATTGTAAGAAAGGCAGGTGTTGAACACAAAATTGACTTCAATGAATCTGAAGCTCTACCAATCCTTGGTCAACTACTAGAAGATGTAAGGACTGCAAAACTGAAATTTCTCTTTTCTTTAATGCCTCATTGTTTACCAACTCACTTTCCATTTTCCTTCTTTCTGCATTGCCTTTCCATAATGGAGGGAAATGTAGCTGTAGAACACGAGGAATTTCGACATCTTTGCCTTTGTTGATACTGACAAGGCTAGTTATTGGATTTACCATTAGAGGCTAATGATGCTGTTGAAGGTGGATGGCATGGTTGTTCATGATAACACACTCTGGAAGGGAACAGTTGCAATGCCTGAGGAATTAGTTCCAGAGTACATGAAACATAGCAGAGAGCTGACCAATTACAATATCTATGGAGTAGTAGCTAGCTGGATAATTATCAACTTGATTGAAAAAAAAAAATATTAGAATGATTCTTCCAAGATTTTCTTCTACTTAAATACTCGTTGAATTTGTGTGTGTATATATATCTTGTGTTCTCCTATTCTTTGATATATTGCTTGTATGATCAGAAGCTAATTTCTCTTTGCATAGAAATTCAATTATCTTTTCGAATGGATGCAACTTTTACCAAACCTACATGGTTAATACCTTTTCCGAATTCCATTTATAAAACAAGTTTATAAAACAATTATATCCTAAATAAACACATATTTAAAACCCAAACCAGAAACACATGATTGTACATATCATACATCAACCAATGTAAATAAGTGAACTCTCATTCTCCCATCACGGCCTTGTAATATCCCTTACCAAAGGTACTCAGTAACCTGACACTACCTGGAGGTGTGTCAACTAAAAATCTACGCATAGGTCTAGGTCTTTTACCTAGTGCTACAGGAACTCGTCAGCGATCTAAACTACCATAATGCAATAATGGAACTCAAGTGTGTGATCCTATGGTATGTACAATATGTAACAGGATGTGTAATAACCATGCAAAATATAATCAAACAATACTTTAAAAATCTACTTGGCATTATTCTGGGATTTACTATAACATGGGGCAACTCTCTGCTGTATTACCCTAGTGCTACAGGAACTCATCAGCGATCTAAACTACCATGATGCAATAATGGAATTCAAGTATGTGATCCTATAGTATGTACAATATGTAACAGGATGTGTAATAACCATGCAAAATATAATCAAACAATACTTTAAAAATCCACTTGGCATTATTCTGGGATTTACTGTAACATAGGGCAACTCCCTGTTGTATTACCCTATAATCACAATTTAAAAATACGTATATAAATTCACACAGTCTAATCTCAGTATAATCCAATGTGTTTCCACAATATATTAAACCATCATGTAAATCAAGATTTTTCATAAATCAATTATAATGTAATATAAATCAAACAAATATAAAACCAGATAATTGAAGCACTACCTCGAGATCGTAGCTCTACCATGCTAATGACGCTCGAAAATCTCCCGTTAGTCACTTGGGTACTTGGACCTTCGTCTCGAGATTCCGATAAGCTCACTTTAAATAGTGACTTTTCCAAAGGAGCCTCAAAATGAGAAACGGACATCACCATTGAATTCTTAGTATCCAAAATAGTAAGGTTAAATATATAATTTGTAAAATTTGGGTCCTGGGGCAAGTTCCGGCCCGTGACATACAAAACGACACTATTCATGAGCCTCGGAAATCATACCACTTCGAAACATATCGATAATATATATCAAGACTCGTTTCTCGACCTTACTAAATCCAAATTTGAAGTCGAAACTTCGTTTTATGGTCTTGAGCATTAATCGGCCTTAATTCCCGAAAGTTACAAAAATACCACTTTTCCAAAGTATTTAAAAAAATATCACTTTGCTGAATATTTTAAAAAATCACTTTTCTAAAATATTTAGAAAATATCATTATCACAGAATTATTGAGGAAAATATCACTTTTGAAAATATTTGAAAAAAATATCAACTTTGCTAATTATTTGCAAAAATATCATTTTTGCGTAAATATTTCAGAGAATAACGGTTTTCTAATCTTAGCCCAAGGCCCAATCTCAATAGTAACGGACTTTTAACCCAACACTGTTTTAGTTTGCAAGAATACTACTTTGTTCCGAATTAGAAAAATACTATATTTTTCAATTCAAGATTTCTCTCAAACTAGAGATCAATTCAACACAGCACCACTGTATTTACTCATGATTCAATCTCCTCTATCACCTCATATAACTTTCATGGCCTTAAGAATAACTTTATTAAAATAATTACAAAAATGCCACAATTAAAACTTCAAAAACGGTGGAATTCTCACCAGAGACCACTCAAGTCGAATCGATGGAAACTACCAGTTGGAGTTGGTAGGCAACCTGAAAATACGATGACTCTTGCCAGCGGTGTCCTTTTACGATGAGCGGAGCCAAATTTAAAGACGTTTGAATTTGAAAAAGATGTCTCGGAAAAGTTGAGATTACACAATCGCGGGAAGCGTACTCTCAGAGCTTCCACCACCTTCGGCTTCCTTGAAGCGTCACCGAGAACGGATATGGAGGTGGAGCGAGTACGGCCTCTGGCAATTGATTTCTGGGTTTGGCCGCGAGTTTAGTTAAAAATAAAAGAAATTGTTGAAAATAAATGAAAGAAAGAAAAAGAAAAGGAAAGGAAAGAGAGAAAGATGATGTTAGGTATGGGAAAGAAAGAAGAATATGTGTAGTATTTAAAAACAAAAGTGGATCCCACTATTTATATAAAATATTATATTATATTTTAATTAATTTGTTTTTAATTTGAAAAATTATAATTTACCAAAATGCCTTTAGGTTAAATTACCTTATTACTCTTTTAAAAATATGGTTTTTATATGCTATCCTCCTTAAAATAATTTCATCCCGAAATTTGAGTATAAACCATAGAGTGTGAGTAGTATGGCTTAGAATAGCTATTTGGAATGAGAGTGAACACTTGATCACAAAATTGATTAGTACCGAGCCAAACATTAGGTAAATCAAGAAGTATGAAATATACACTTCTCACCTAATATTGAATAGCATTAACATAGCAATGCCACACAATAGTATGAGATAAGGAGATACACAAAGAAATATAGAGTTACAAAATGGCTTATCAGTAAGTACTAAGACCCTAACACAAAAGGTTGAAAATAATGACCATAAGTCAGAAATTAGTTACAGAGGTAGTAATGACAACCAAGGCTAGAAGTCGAAAATACAAACTCTCATAACCTGAGCACTGATTGTTAGGCACCAAACTAGAGTAGCAGATTAAATGTCAAATACATACGATACCGTCTCCCTGATCATACCAAATCAATATCACACCGGGACAATCCCATTTGTCTGTATCTAGAACATGGTCCTATATAATCACTAAGTTCAAAGACTCTAAAAAAATTCTGAATAGAAATCAATACCATTGTATTATACCATACAAGATAAACATGTTCAAAGGTTAGAAAGCACAATAAGAGTACAATGACATAGGTCATTTACCATTCCTCTTAACGAGTGAGAAACAACCAAGTATACAATAACTAGCTGATATTTTCATTAAACCTCTTAGCGAGGATCGTTTTTGCATGATTCGTAGAGAACTTGGTATGATTGATTATAATGAGCTTTATTGATTTTTCTATGTTTAAAAGTTGTTTGATTTATCTTGTATGATGACTAAATTGTTGATTTCTCAATGTTTTCATTGTTAGTTTAATCATTTCCATCTTTTTGAACTGTTTTTTACTGAAAAACTGCGAAAATAGGAGAATCGGCAAACCGTAAAATTTTTCGGTCTACCGAAAAACCCCCCCTAGAAAATGGTTTTTCACTACCATTTTCTGCAGACCGAAAAGCAGTTTTCAGTCTACCGAAAACTCGTAGTGTTGCGTGTATTTAAGCCATTTCAACGTTTTTCTTCTCACTTTTTCTCACTCTCTCTATCGAAAACTCTCTCTCTAACCCCAAAACTATCTCTTCTCTTTCCCACTCATATTTCTCTCTATATTACTCAATTTTCTTCCAACCAGAGTCAATTTCATCGCTTTTTCACTCTCATTCTTTGATTTTCATACTCCTTTAGCATCTAAATCAGATTGTTCATCTTCTCAAACCCTAGAATTCGAAAATCTTTTGTGTTTGTGTTTCCCTTTGTCAACTTTTGGTCCAATGGTTCCTAGAAGGGAAAACCCAAGGCGTAAAGGCAAGGAAATTCGAGTAAAGGAGTCTGAACAATGCACCAAAGCGAGGTTTGATATTCCTCTCTTAGAATCACATGCTCTTATGACTAGATACAAAGAAATTTTCTCCAAGAAAAGCATTATTTGGGGTAGAACCTTCAATTTTAGAGACTTAGCTTATGTAAATTTTCCTGATTATGTGGAGAATATGGGATGGACTGAATTCTACTCTATTAGGGAGACAGGGTATCCTGGATTGGTTAGAGGATTTTATGCTAATGCCAATATCTCTAGAGGACAGCATGCTATATATGGTTCCCTTAAGGGAATAAATTTTGAGGTCATTGAATAACTCCTAGTTGATATTCTGTATTTGCCTTTAAGTGGTTACATGTTTCTTATAACCAATTCTTGACCTATGATTGAGGACTTTGACCCTCAATAAGCCTTACTCTGAGTCTGTTCCCCTGATATTTTTCAGCCTAAGCCTCGTGTAACTGATCTTACTCTAGAGGCTAGGATTATGTTTCAATTTGTGTCTCAGAACATGATTCCTAGAGGTAGTCATAGGGATGCACCTAACTTCTGTGATCTTGGTTTTGTTGATTCCATTCTAGTTGGGAGAAAGTTGAACCTACCTTACTTTATCATTCATGAGAAGATTGATGCCATTAAGAATAGGAGATCCTCTCTTCCTTATGGTTTCCTACTCACTCGTATCTTCCAACATTTTAACATCCCACCATTTGATGAGGCAGAGCATAAACCATGGACAACTGATGTTAAAATCAACAACAAGACCTTCAGTCTCATGGGCTTCAGCTTTCTCAACAACAAATGGGCCTCCAAAATAAAACATGGACATGATCAAGACACGGGTGCTCAACAAAAAGCTGGTGATAGTGGTCTTGGAGCCGCTGAAGGTGCTCCTGAAGGCACTCATGCTGAAGAGGCTCTTGCACAAGGATTTGACTTCAATAAAGTATTCAACAGCCTTTTTGAACGTATCAACACCATACAGCTTGACATCCAGCACCTACATGACACCGAACTAGAGCACTTCTAGATTTTATCAGCCGATGTCAACTCCATCTGTCAACATCAAGAACGTCAATTCCAAATTATTCAAGACCAACATGACGAGATGATGAGGATGATGCAATCCTTCTTTGGCCGTTTTCCTCCTCTATAAATTGTTTCTTTTTCTAAACTTATGTTTTCTTTAGTTATTTCATGTTTTGATATGGCTGTTTGAACTCTAATATATGAACTCCTTGTTGCTTTGCATTGGATATTTCTTTATTTTATTTACTTTATTCTTCTTTTTTGTTGATTTTTTTTGACGATATCAAAAGGGGGTGAAGAATGTGTTTTGATGTTTTGATTTACAATTGGTATCAACTTGGTCTTTATATATCTGTTTAATACAATTGGTATCATTTAGCAAAGTTCTTCAAAACATGCATCCTTTATAAGTTTAAGGGGGAGTTTAAATTCTTTTTATTAAGTATATTTTGAGGGGGAGCATTCAAAGTTTGGTAAGGACACTTATCCCTATTTAACTCTTATTCCTTATTCTTTTTTAAAACAAATATTTGTTATCATCAAAAAGGGAGAAATTATTGACTCATGCTTTGTATCATCAATCCTATTCTCATATTTTGAAGTTAACAAATATATGATTAAGAACTAATAATCTACTTGAGTGTGTAGCAAGCTAAATTGAAAGGATCACAAGTCATTCAAGATGGATTATATAAAAGAGTTTGCAGACAAAGTTCAAGAATATAAGACTTAGAACTGCACTACCAATAACTAGTATTTTCGGTCGACCGAAAATATACTTTCAGTCTACCGAAAATGACATATTGTTTGTCAAACGGTCTAAAACGGCTAGTTTTCATTCAAGTCTATAAATAGAAGCTTTTCTAATACTTAAAATAACTTTTGAACATTCCTACATTGTTTTAATCATACTTTCAAGTTGTTCAAATCATCTTTTGTGATTAAAACTTTCAAATCCACTTTTTCACAAAAATCACTTGAGCAAAACTAGATTATATCTTGTGTTCTCATTTATTCTCTCTAGGCTTACCTTGTATCAATTATCTTCTTATGAGAGATTCTAGTTAAGTGTATCAATTAACAAAAACTAAAATTATATTTCTGAGGTGAGGTTGACACAGGATTTATAAACAATCCAGTTTAGATGAGGTTGGCACCGGAGTCTAAACAATTTAAGTTAAGCGTGATAGAGCCAGATTCAAGACTATTGTAAAGGCTTGAGTGTACCTAAGAAGAAATTACTTGTTGTGTAAAAGGGTCGGTCAGGCCCATTCTCTTGATCCGATAGTGGAAAGCTCAAAGCGGGTTACCAAGAGCCGGGGACGAAAACAAATCGTCATGTTTGTTGAACCTCGTAAAAATAGTATTTGCATTTCTCTATCCTTATCGTTTTAATTTATCTTGAGCTTATGCATGCTATTTAGCTATTTTTATTTATTACTTTTACTTGCATAATTTACTTGCTTATCAAGAAAAATTTGCAAAAGTTTTTAAAACCCAATTCATCCCCCCCTCCCCCTCTCTTGAGTTAGCTAATCTTAGGCTAACAGAAACATATTGATATTTTATATTAAAGTTTGTCTCTCGACCTCACTAAATCCAGATTTGAACTCGAAATTCAGTTTCAAAGTCTCGAGTCTTAAACAGACTTCAAATCAGAAAAATTACAAAATTGTCACTTTTTGAAATAATTTGAAAACGTCCTTTTTTTCAATTCGAAAATTAACACACTTTCGGATATCATTTCAACGCCTAATAACTGCACTTATTCATGATTTTTAATCCTCTACAATCCTATATAATTATTTTGGGCGAAATAATTACCTAACGAAAATAATTATAAAAATACCATAAAAGTATTTGTAAAATGGTCAAATTAGACAACTTCTTACCTGGGGTGAGTTGACGGCCAAAACTGGTAGAAGATGGATGGCGACGACGAGACAAAACTCTACGTATGGGTGGTGTGAGCATGCGATATCAGACGGAGGTCAAGTGGCCAGAAAAGGCCACAGCAGGCGTGATCTTCGCGGGGCTCTAGCATCGTCTATGGTGCGTGCAGCTGCGATGAGCGTGGGAAGGCGTGTGGTCGGCGACGATCGTCAGTGATGGAGTTGGTGGCTAGGCAATGTTTCGGCTTTTTGAGGATTTTGAGGGAAATGGCTAATTAAGGGCTTTGGGGAAAAAGAGGAGGAATCCCAAGGATTTATCCCGAATTTTAGGAACTGTAGCACACGTGTCATTTCCAGAATGTGTGGGCATTGTTTCATTAATTGCATTTTGGCCCAAATTTTGAAAATATTCTTCATTTTTGCCCTTGATTAATTACTTTTTAGTCCCTGATTTTATACTTCTTTTTCACTTTTGTCCAAATGAATCTAGACTTAAATATGTTCTCATTCATTTCAGATAATTTTGATTTAAATATTCAAAAATTCGAATTCACCAAAATGTCATTAGCCCAAAAATTACACTTTTGCCCTTATTTAAAACCGGATTTTACATGATGGGTACCAATCACTATTTGCAAGCACGTTTCTGACTATTCATCACAAACGCCAGATGATGACAAGCTTTGCTACAAAAAAAAATAGCATTTTTTTCTCATTTTTTGGTTATTTGAAACCAGCGGCAATATAGTGTATGGTTTTATCTCTAATCTGAATTCCAAATCTTAGTATGTTTTTCGTTGAATTTGTATTTTAGACCAGTTTTCATCCATTTAATCAATCTAATTAAATATTCATCACTTGTCAACTACTCTACTTTTTTTAAAGAAATAATAAAAGAAATTTTAGCATGAGTACTTTACAATATTAATGTACGTAGTAGCTAGCTGGATACAATCGTACCTATATATAATTAATTAAGAAACATGTTGGAATGGTTCTACTAGTTAAAATATCCATCACATATATCCTGCGTCCGATTTTAGTCTTTGAAGTATGTTTCTACACTGAAACGTTTGTCACAAATGAACTAAAAAAATCTAACATGTATACCAGTACGTAACTAAGAACCTAAAAACCTAACAGAAAGAGAAACTTGACTGAATATATGTCCAATCAATAAAGATATAAATTATTGTCATTTTGTCTCCTCATGCAAGTGGACCATATTTTATTTTGATGTCTCTCCATGCATTAAGATATCCCGCTAAAAAGTCGTACGAAAGCAAGTTAAAGACAAACGATCACACAACGACGGATACTGAAACTCATTGAATCAAGACCCAAACTTCGGACCAGTGACAGAAGAAGAATTTCATAAGTGGAAATTCATAATTTATTTTAGAAAATTAACGTCAATTTTTTCAGAAAAACGATAACTAATTTAAAAATGACAGTTTTTGTAAAAGTTTATAAAAATAATCCAAATTATAAATTTCAAGTTTGTGATCATTACTAGACATAGACAGTTAATAATATTCATAAAACATACATATACATCACCATCATCATCACAAGTAGGCAAAATAGATAATACATGCTAAATCCAAAGTATGAACCTTAAATGTTATTATAAATCCAAAATAAGAGTTACTAAGTAGTTACCAACTTCTAAACTAGTAACAATCTTCCTCTCCTGGTCACTCTGCTCCGGAGTTGCCTAAGTCACATTGCACACTACCTGAGAGGGGAAAAGATAAGGGGGTGAGTATTCACATTCTCAGTAGGAATTCAATTATCCTTTTAGTATGAATGCAACTTTTCAAACATGCATGGTTAGTACCTTTCCAAAATCCATTTATAAAACAAGTTTTATAAATAATCAAGATCAAGAGTAATCATGTATTCAAAATTAAAATCAAAGTCACCACGTTGAACATATCATAAATCAATTAAGTATAAGTATGAGCTCTCATCCTCTTATCACGGTCCTGTAATATTTCTTGTCTTGACACTATCCGGAGGTGTGTCAGCAAATCCTGCACATAGGCCTAGGTCTCTCACCTAGCGCTGCAGCAACTCCCCAGCGATCTAAATACCATATGCTAAAATGGAACTTAAATGTATGATCCTATGGTAGGTACAATATATCGTAGAGTGTGTAATAACAATGCATCCAGTATATCAAGAAAATCATGCTTTAAAACTCATTTGGTATTATTCTGAGATTTGCAGAAAATCGAGCAGCATAACGGCTGTATTTTCCTAAAACTAAAATTTTAAACTTGCATAAAAACCATACAATCCAAGCTCAGAACAATTCAATGTATCTCAACAGTTCACAAGTTCACAAGTTCACTAAATATCCAATCAAATCATTGAAATCCATCAAAATCAACAATTTTAAGAAACAGGTCATAATGCACATTTTTAAACAAAATAAGTATAAAACATGGTAATTGAACCCATACCTCGCCTTGATAGCTATGCTAAGCTATCAGCGCCCGTAGATTCTCCCGTTGGTCACCCAATTGCTTGGAGGGTCGTTTCTGGATCCCGTCAGCTCGCTTTGAGGGGGTGACTTTCCAAACAAAGCCTCAAATTGAGAAATGGAGTTCACCACTGAATTTAGAGCACCCAAAAATATTAGGTTAGACATATAATTCAATCAATTTAGGCGCGGGGCCGAAATCGGGTCATGGCACGTAAATCGAGGTGAAATCTCAATCCTCATGTCTCGAATTTTGTGCTGCCTCAAAACCTATTGATGTTTTATATCAAAACTCATCTCTTGATCTTACTTAGTCCAATTTTGAAGTCCAATTTCAGTTTCGAGGCCTCTAGCTCAAATTTGGGCTTAAATAGAAACTAATTAGAAAAGTTACAAAAATGCCGATTTCTGGAAATATTTGGATAAATGCCACAATTTTCAGATCAGTTTTTCTCTCAATTTGTTCATCCATTTTCTGCAAATCTACCACCCATTCTCGTATCTTGAATCACATTTTCGTCCCCTAAAATTTCATAAGCAATAGATGAATATTATAAAAATAATTTCACAAATGCCATTTTTTGTTACGAAAATGACATAAAAACTTTTACATCCTCACCGGAACTCCTTGGCCGGAAATAGTGGCGGTGAGGGGTCAACCCAGGTCGGACGAAGCTTGGGCTTCGATTTGGCGGCAGTGGGTGGCGGCTAAGGGCGGCGAAACGGCAGAGTTTGGCCGTGAAACGCCGCGGCTTGTGCATGCAATTGGCGCAACTTTGCGCGCAGTTTCCAGCAGCTGGGCGGCACGACACCGGCGGGGGAGGGGCGGCACTACTGCGTCCAGATGTGGGGAAGCTTTTCTAGCTGGAGTCGCGGCCTGGGTCGACGCCGATGGCCGGCGGAAGGGCTGCAAAGTTGGGACGCCCGAGGAAGAAAAAGAAGAGAGAGGGAGAGAGAGAGATTCGGAGAAAATTTAGAGATTTAAGGAAAATTGGGGATATATGACATGTTGCAGATCTGAAATGGGGAAAAAGGGTTTCCTAGATTTGCATTTTAACTCCTAGTCTAATTTTCTCTTCAAGTTTGTCATTAAAAATTTTGAAATTGACCCCAACTTCATCAAATTCTTCCACTTTGACCCAAATCCAAATTTAACTCAATTTTCAGGCAATTTATTTAATTTAATTTTTTTTCCTTCAATTTATGAAAAGACCACAATACCCTCAATTAAAAATCAAGGATTTCACACATTGATTTGTTCAGAATAAAAGCATATATGATCCGTATGGCTTCAATTATAAGATCCTCAACCTCAAATAGTCATTAAACAATATGACGACGAGAAGAACATTTCTTTTGTTTGACTTAAATTTTCATTTTAAAAAAATGACGGCGGCTTCTGAAAAAGGGGCGCTAAATTGTATACAAAAGGCTAGAATGGTAGGAAAGACATTTTAAAATCACAACGACAAGTCGAATACATATTACCTCTTCAAGACCTAATTTATTTTGGCTCCTCCTAAACTATATGTCAATTCCAATTAGACCCTTAAATTTCTTCTTTTTTTTTTTCTTAGTTTTGCCCCTGAATTATTAGAATGAAAAGTTCAAGGGCTAAAAAATAATATATTCAGGGGAAAGATCTATGACAATAAACATAACTTAAGGGCAAAACTAGACATTTGAAAGTTTAGAAGTCTAAACTAACACATTTTAGAGTTTTTGAGCTAAATTGGATTGAATCCTATAATTTAGGGCCCGAAGTGAGATTGACGCATAAGAATGTAAACGACATGGATTAAATTACTAGCATGTCATTTTTCCATATGGAAGATGATCGTGGCAAACGTAACACACCCCTCAAAAAAAAAAAAAAAAAAAAGAATCTTGTCATTTGACTTCTATATCAGACAAAACATTTGGCATTTCATTTTCCTTTTTATGAAAAGAGAATGCCGCTGTGGTTAAGAAACTGATCAAGAGCATTTTTTTCTATTATTATTATTCTTCTTCTTTATCAACTTTCCATTAGTTGTTCCCGTTTCTGCAAAATTTCGAGTTCGCAGCCTAAGCCTGCGGTTGACTCTGGACTGCATTTTTTTTTCCCCGTGAAAAATAAATGTTACAAAGTTAGAGGGTGATGTTTACTTTATAACCCCATATGGTGGATCATCTTTCGTTGATTAACTGTTCCCTCTCGAAATGGATTAACTTGTCTTCAGGGATACTGGTAGCCTTGAAAGTACTCCATGGCATGAGGTTGACAGAGGAGCCATTGTCGATGAGGGCACGTTTAAGAAGCAACTCATTCACTTTGGCTTCCACATAGAGTAGTTTGTTGTGGAACAGGTGTAGAGCTTACGCATCTTTTGTAGAGAAAGTGATCGTATCTTCACTTCTTTTGGCAGTTCACTTTATTGCGTGATTGACGGTGCAGCATTGCGAACCAAATTTTTGAGAAGTCTTGAATAAAGCAGATGTGGCTTCTCGTCGTGCCTCGTCGTTGAACTCAAGAGTGTCAAAAAGATTTTTGACCACTTGAGAGTTTGTGAGGTTATGCATTATGTCATTTATTTCTTGTTCTTTGGAGGAACTTTCTAGGGCCAGTTCTGACTTCGAGCATTCTTTGGTAATGCACATCCTCACTTGGCCACCTCCGTGTCTCGGAAAAAGATTGACTTCTGCTCTTTGTTGTTGGTTATCATGCAGTATTTCACCTCTTCGATCCTTGATTAGATAATTCCTTCTGATTCTGTAACATTCAGAAGTAGGATGGCTAATTCTGCGGTGGAATAGGCAGAATCGTGGGTTTGCTAACTGCTCCGGCATCGGCGGCCTGGTATTGGGTGGACAGACTAAATCTCCATCTTCTATCCAGGCTTGGACAAGTATGTTAATTTGTTCGTTGGTAAATGGGATCGCCGGAGGAATATCCTGGTCTCTTCTTGGCGGCCGACGTTGGTCGACCATAGCTACCGTCCTTTTTCGCTTGTAAGGCGTAGTTTTGGTTGTACCTTATGAAGGCGCCGCCTGGTCAGGGGTTGGTACATACGTCTGAGACATAGAAGCCTCTGTGTTGTTGACTAGAAACATCAAGTCAGTAAAATTAGTGATAACATGGTTTTCGATGTGAATTCGGTATGGGGCCAACATCCCATTGATGCAGATGCGAATGAGTCCTCTTTCAGATACCATCTCTCTGCAATCAAGAGCAATTTCTTTGAATCTCTATACAAAGTGAGAAAGAGACTCATTTTCCCGTTGCTTCAGAGTAGCGAGGTCGGCTAACTCCAAGTTGCGTTCCGCCACGAAGAATTTAGTGCAGAAAACTGTCACTAATTCTTCCAAAGCGGTAATATTGCCGGCAGGTAGGTTAACGAACCACGAATAAGCTCTATCGGTAAAAGACTTAGAGAATTCTCTCAATCAGAGCTCATGGTCAGAGGCATAAACCGAAAGATCATCAAGGAAGCTGATAATATGTTCTCTAGCGTTGCCACTTTTGCCATTAAACTTCTTGAATGAAGGGCTGACGTAATCCTTCGGATATGGCTTCGAACTAATCCAGGCAGGGTAGGGAGGTTGGAATTCTATAGCTGCCATATTTCTGTGGGCCCTTTCGGCTTCGTGTTTAAACATTTCTTGTAATTGTTCCTTGGTGATGAAATTTGGTGAAGAAGTGTTGCCAGTGTCACTTGGTGTGGTGATGGCAGCATTGGCAGTAATTCCACTAACTCCAGGTATAGTGGAGCTTTGGTTCGTTGTAACAGGCGGAATGCCACTTAGGTCAAGGGTCGGGATAGAAGATACAGCTTCATTCGATCTTCTTTCTCCAGTTAATCGTAGGATTTGAGCATAAGATGCTTGTATATCCCCGTGAAATCGTCTGAGATCATTGAGTGAATTGGCCAGGCTGTTGACTGCATTAGCCAACTCAATGTTGGAGGGTTCTTGTTATTGCAGTTGAGGATGTTGTTATTGACTATCCATTTTGAAAAGGGGGAGATAGAACTTTAACAATAGTGTTATCAGAATGGAATTTCAACAACAAGAAAAGAGTATTTAGGGATGGAATTTCGACAACAAGAAAGGAAGTATTTAGGAGATAGAATTTCAATAACAAGAAAGGAAGTATTGAAAGTAGCGGTATACTGGATGTTGAGGAATAAGACGGGCAGAGTAACAATACACCACCGGATGTCGAGAAATAAAACGGGCAGAGTAATGGTACACCACCGGATGTCGAGAAATAAAATGGGCAGAGTAACGGTACACCACCGGAGGGAATGGGTAAGGTAACGAGATGCACTTGCGGATCTTGGGAATTCTGAAAAAGCGTCAGTTTCCCTTTGGCTACTCCCCAGCGAAGTCACCTTTTAATGTTTGGGATTTGGACTTTGTGTTCTGATTAATTAATGAGACCTGTGATTAATTAAAGCAAAGTAGAGAAAAATTGAGATTAAGGTTAGATCACAGTGTGTACACAGAAAGGGTCATCACAATACGTGCCACATGTCGAAGTTCCAGTAGGCAGTCGAGATAGAATACAACACTTCCCATGGCATCCTTACCACATTGGTGATTGTAGAAATGACTCACTTAGTGTACACGAATGCAAGAGTTATCACAATACTGTCTACGTGTCGAAATCCTGATGGGCGGTCGATATAGAAAATGATACTTCCCACAGCGTCCTTGCCACGTTAGCGGTTGCAGGGACAACATACTTACAATATAACAATAATAATATTTGCATAATAATAACGTAAGTGTTATCACAACGCTGACACTACATATCGAAGTCCCGGTAGGCAGTCGTAATAGAGAACGACACTTCCCCCGATATCCCTGTACGTAGGTGGTTGTAAGGATAACTAGCTTACAGGTCGATAATAATATAATAATGATAATAATAAAGGAATCTAGTTGACGGAGGCGAATAAACCGATCATAATGTCAACTAGGGGTTAGCTACATAAAATAAAGAGGTTGAAGACAATAATGATAATGATAATAATAATAACAGTAATGAGTAGAAAAGAACACAAAATCCCGAACTTGTGCCACAGGTCGAGCATGGAGTTCGAGGAGAGTAGTTCGGAGCCCATAATTCACTGAAGTGCAGGAGTTAGAAGCGGCATGCGAAGAAGTTTGTTACGCAAGTTAGTAGAAAAAGTACGTAAAAATAATAAGATAATAGAAAATATTATAGAACTATTTGACTAAGAAGGAAGTGGTATAGAACTAATTATGAGATAGGAAGTGATACAAAATAGTTATCGGGCCTTGGACGTGTAATTAGATAAAATGGACCTAAAAGAATGGGTACATGCAAAATTACTTAAGCCTATTTAAGTAATTAGATATATACCAAGTATTGGGAATTTATTGGCTAATTTCTACACATGCATGATCATACATAAAGATATATGAATATGTATATATAAAAGAGGCCACATGGGAAAAAGAAGAAGAGATGAGAATGAAGTATCCTTACTTATTTGGGTACGCAAATTTTGAGGACGAAATTTTTAAAAGGAGGAGAATTTGTCACGCCCCAATTCACGTGCATGCTTACATGTTATGTGTAATAGAGCATTGTCTAGTTCTAAGTTATGTAGAGGAGTTAAGCTGGTCAATGAGGAGCTTAATAATTTTATAAGTTCATAAAGATCCTAGTAAAAGGGATTTCACATTTTACGAGATAGACTTTTGCTGTTAGGTTCTATACAATTGAAATGAGTTAAGCTACTGACTGAGGTACTTAGCAGTGGAAAATTTTGATGATAGACAATATGATGAAAGAAAATATTTTTGACGATAACTGAGAGTTAAGTTTCCAACAAACTTAAATAGATAAGCTACTGACGGAAGAGACAAGATAATTTCTGAGGTTGTGATCAATTTCTAGGGAGAAGTTAGTATTTTTCGATTTTCATGCTAGATAGTTCTATAAACGTGATGCCCAAGATTCTCACATGCATAATAAGCCAATAATAAACATGTTCATATTGCATAATAGACTTATCATGAAACTAGTGTCAATTTCACGGTAAATTGCTTAAGCTGATTGTTAAATGCTTTCGATATGTATTATTGTGCTAATAATTGTTGAAGTGCTCCCATGCAGTGTAAAGGCTCAATACCCTCAAAGAGAGAGCTTGGTGTGTGAGAGGAACAAAGAATACATTCATGAATAGTAATACTATATGCACATGCACTAAAACATGTCTGTTGATAAATTGGTCAAATAGTAGTTTTTCGGTAAAATGCATTTTTCACTCTTTTCGGAGCAAAATTCATTGTATGTTTAACACGTCAAATAGCTTTAATTTAATTTTTAGGACTCATTTATAGCATTTTATTTGTCTGCCCCAGGTAAGCACGAGGTGGCAGTCACTGTATTAAATTGGTGTTTAGTTGCACTAAGCTAGCTTAGATTCAGCTTAATCGCGTAATGTCATCTTTGTGCACTCTAATAATTAGGCATTGATACTTTGTTTACGTTATTAATTGGAGTCTAATTGACTTATTTTTATGTTTAATGATTGGTTATGGGGCTAGGTTCCACTAGACTACAATAAGATTGGCCATATGGGATTATAGGTCAAAGTATGATTAGTTTTCATCTTCTAAGCTAGGTTTCACCATTTTGGTCTACGCTTGGGTGCATAGGATGGACCAGCAATGTGGTGACTATGTTAAGAATGTTTTAGAGCTGGACACATGTAAAGCAATGAGCAAAATTCCTAAAATACCCCTTAGAACTTAAGTTATGCCATTTCTTAGTCATTAAGTATTACTTTTGGACCAAATCTGGTCATTTTCTTCTCCTTTCTCTCTAGCCATGACCTGAAACTCTCCCACTCATTTTAAGACTTCTCTCAGCTCCCCTTAACCATTTCCAAGAGTTTCCAAGTGGTAGAACTCAATTTGGAGCTCAAGAAAGCAAGATAGGTCCAAACTAGTCAAGGTAATTCTACTAGTTCTCCTTCCTATTTTTTATTTTCTTATTTCAATTATCTACTTGATACCACTTAAATAATGATTCCTCTAGGTCCTCTTAAGTCCTAAGATCAATTTCAAAGCTTTGGAAATCAGTTTTGTGGAGATAGAAGGCAAGAAGTCTACCAAAGACTCAAACTAGTCAAGGTGAGGTTTATGTAGGATTTTGAATTTGTAGTTAATTTCTTTTATTTCAGCTCTTAAACTTAAGCTATTATTTGATGAATAATGGTCCTAGGAACCCTTATATATTTCTAGAAACATAAAATTTAAGTGGAGGATTAAAGTTAGACCTAAAGCCCCAAAGTTTTCTATTTTATAGAGTTAAATGTTTTCATGTGTAGTAGATTAAGTTTTCTATATTTGTAATCTGATTTCTTAAGCATGGAGTGTATATTTTATTGATCTTATTATTTATTACACTCATTTGGTGGCTGGTTCTATTGAGATACAAGTATAAAAGTGGTTTTAAACTTGTTTAAACCGAAAAAGAGTTCAAGTGCACTTAGATTGTTCTAAGTGATCATCTTTGATGTGTATATGTGGGAATTGGATTGTTAATTGTTATTGCAGGTTTAAAACCATGATTTTAATCATGTGGGAATGTCCTAGAATTAGGGGAGGTGCTGTCCAAATATTTTTAAAAGGAAATGGCACCATTTAGAGGCAATTGGACTAGTTTTACAAGATTATGTGCCATTTCGGGTCATTTTTGTGCTAATGAACTAGTATTCATATTTTAACACTTTTGAATAGTTTTTCAATGCTAGTTATTGACTATTAAGTACCTTAAGTGATTTATACACTTCTGAGTCATTTTATGATCAAGTTTTCTAATTTGGTGAAAATTCTGATTTCGGTATTGTCCGAGTATCTTGATGCATTCTTTTGGCAAAATGTGCATTTTGAATAACAGTAAATTATGACAGTGAATAGCACACCAATCTCTAGAGGATATTGACCCTTTCCACAATTCACTTCTATTCAGGACACAAGGTAAGTAAAGTACTCAACTGCAACACAAGAATTACGTGCTATGTGGGTGTTTATTATTTTTATATGCTTTGCATTTCGGTTATGAGCATGAACATCGGCATTTCGGTTTCAGTAACATGCTTGGCATTTCTAATGTGGCATTATCATATACATCATGAGGCCATGTATGTTTTATAGAAAAGTCTAAGATAGGTGACAGGTTTCCAAAATGCCGTAGCAATATTGTGCAAGGCCATGTTTATCACAGAAAAGTTGAGACCAGGTAACTTCCAGAAGGTTTTGTGTCACTGTTATGGGGAAGTGGGATAAATATTTACTATTTCAGAGTGACAGCCCCAGGAAAGGGGCAAGTCTGACGGGATTAGTCAGAAGGTTTGCCACAATATTCCTCCTCCAAGTTATATAATAGATTGTACTACAGTTTTGGGCCGCCTTATCTCTTGAGCTCGACGGGGTAACGATAGAATAAGCTTAGTAACGAGCCCTACTATGGTGAGAGCCGGCCGGAGGAGAGCTCATGGGATATTATCAGCTCAAAAAGCCCTGCAGGCGTAGTGCTGAACCGGACAGTGTACATAAGACAGGAGGACAAAAAGGAAAATATTATACCAATATGCCTAAGTAAGCATGATCATGCATTTAATATATGTCTTTAGGCACCATTTCGTCCATTGCTTTACTTACTGAGCTGTAGCTCATTGTAGTCTTATGTTGCAGGTAATGATTGAGATGACAGCATGAGCTTGTGAGCTGGAGTAGAGACCCGACCTTGGTATTGTACATATAGATATTTTGACCACATGTGGGGGGCTTAGTTTGTTTTTTTTTTTTTTGGATGTTTCATAGTCTCTCAATGAAGTTATTTTTAGTTCGTTTCTTTTGGAACCTATTACTACCTTTTGTTTTGTAATATATGCACATACTGATCTAAGCTATGTTTATAAATAAAGTTATCTATCCACAGAGTTTTAAAGAAAATAAAAAGTTTAAATTTGCCCGTACTTCTAGAACAATAATTATAGGATTATTTTCCAAGAGTAGCGCCTTATAAATAGAAAATTAATAAATTTTCACTAGTAGTAGGTGGATAACGAGGGCGTTACAAGATGTCTCTAGCATGTCCTAGAAATTACAAGTAGCTGGCCGTGTACTTGCTTTGCAAGTTCTTGGGCCGTAAGTTACAAACTAGAGGGTTCTAGAGGACTCTAGAAACAATGGATGTATTATGCTCAACATTGGATAACTTGTAGACAAGAGAAATGGTCCAAAACGCCTTGTAGCACAGCCCAAACGACAAGTAGTTTCAGACTTTGAGTGGAGAGGTCTCGGGTGACCCGTGGTCTAGGCCACACTGCACATTGCTTTACTTGGTCTCGTGTCGCCTTGCTCATACTACACATATTTTAGGGAGTTTAGCTTATGCTTGTTAATTTTTACGTTTAACCAGTGCTAATCTTTAATTTAATGTTAATCCCAAAAATTGGGAATACTCCAAAACACTTATCAACAAAAAGCTCTCTTTACAATATTCATGCTCTTCCTCTTTTGATTCACTCCCGTCCTCTACAAATACTACTATGTCTCGTCTATATCCTTGGCGACCTTCAGCACCTACCCCATCCTCCCACGTGCCTCCTCCTACTAGGCCTTCCAACTTTACTCCGGGTGGTCCTTATCGACCATCTCGACCATGTCTTGCTTATTGTCAAGCCTGCAACACTCAGGGTCTTACAGCCCACTGGTGTCCCATCTATAACTTGGTTGCTACTTCATCTCAAGGGACTGTTTTTCAATCTATGTGATGCTCTTGTTCTCGTCGACCGTCTAACCTTGGGCAACTAAGGGCAAATTTTACGGCCAGCACATCAACTGACACTCCAAATTGGCTTCTTGACAATGGCGTATCTCATCATGTTATAAACCATATGATGGTCTTGTGATATTATGATTGGTGATGATACCTGTCTTCCTATCACTCACATTGGTTCTACCTGTATATTCACCTCTTCTTGTGACTTTACTTCAGATAATGTTCTTTATGTCCCTACTATGTACAAAAATCCCATATCTATCTCTCAATTTTCACCTCAAATTATATCTCTATTGAATTCTTACCATCTTCTTTTTATATGAAGGATCTTCACACAGTTGCCTGTCTACTACAAGGAAGGACTAAAGATGGCATATATGAATGGCTGTGCACCTCTAAGACGTCTCATTTGATTGCCTTTTCAAGTGTCAAGACCGCTTCATCCGAGTGGCATCATAGATTAGGTTATCCCGTAGTTTTGATTCTTAAGCGTCTTATTTCTCAGTTTAGTTTATAAGTATCGAGTCCGTTGTCTGACACTTTTTATAGTAATGAATGTTCTTCTAATAAAATTCATAAATTACTGTTTTCTGCGTCTTCTAATTTCTCTTCTCATCCTCTTGAAGTTATTTGCTTCGATGTATAGACCTTCTAATTTTCTCATATGATGACTTTAAATATTATCTTATTTTTGTTGATCATTAAACTAAATATATCTGGTATTATCCACTCAAACTAAAATCTCATTTTCTAGACATTTTTATTCATTTTAAACCTTTAGTTGAAAACTTCTTCAAATGAAAAATGGTCACTCTATACATTGATAATGGTGGTGAGTATCGAGCACTTACTCTATTTCTTGCTTCCCATGATATTTCTCACCTCACCACCCCCTTCCCCAGAAACACTCCTGAATATAATGGCTATTCTGAATGTCGTCATTGTCACATAGTTAAAACTGATCTTTCTCTTCTCCGTCATGCCTCTTTACCACTTACTTTTTGAAATTATGCCTTTGCCACTGTTATTTATCTCATTAATCGCATGCCTACTCTCATTCTTAATCTTACGGCTCCTTATTCTTACTATTTAATTCCGACCCAAAATACTCGAAGCTTCGTGTATTGGAGACAATTCATAGTCATAATTATATTTTATTTATTTTTGTGATTATCTAATTATTTGTATCTAAATAAGTTGTATATTTTTTAGGATATTCTCTAAGTTTTTGTTTCCTATTTTGGAATTATCTTTTGATTTGTAATGTGTGTAAAGGTGTCAAAATGGGCCGGGCTAAACGGGCCGGCCCGCAACCCGTCGTTTTGGCCCGCGAGCCAGCCCGGCCCGGCCTGCATTATAAGGGCCTGGGCTAGGCCCGCCCCTAGGTTAGGGTTGGGCTAGGCTATATCTTTGGGCCTGCCGGGCCAGCCCGG
>JXTC01000012.1:1758664-1772540 GCA_002914845.1 Trema orientale | reverse complement strand
AACTTAAATATCAAATATTCAAATACATACTTTAAAACTTACAAAATTTGGCATTATAAAAAAGATTTGGATGTTTGGTTGTCTGGTTAAGCAAGTAGTTAAGACCATGTTATTAACTTTAACTAAGGATAATAGTGTCATTTTACAATGTAATTTTAACTAAACATAATCTAGGAGAGAATTTTTTGGTATTATTATTATTATTATTTGGAAAATTAGGTGAAATATACTTTCTCTATAGTCAATTTTAGAAAATACACCCCTCCTAATTGTTTTTAGATAACTACACCCCTTTAAAAAAAAAAAAAAAAAAAAAAAGATGTGCAAAAGAACTTATATATTCTTAGGTCAAAAGTACTAGACATGGTGTCGAGCATTAGATAAAGATATCTAGCAACGCCACTGAAAAAAAAAAGAAAGTTTGAATGTTTAGCACTAAACAGGGTGTCAGGAGTGCTAGACACGAGTGTCGAGCGACAGTAGACAAGGTCTTTAACAACTCAATTTCTCTTGTCTAGTTAAATCTGGATCCTCGTTTATATGTTATGTGCTAGACACAGTGTCAGTAGTGCTAGACACGAGTGTCGAGATGCACTAGACAAGGTGTTTAGTGACTTGATCTCTCTTGTCTAGTCGGAATGTGAACCTTGATAAAAAAAAATGTTAGGAGTATTTTTGTATTTAAAATAATTTAAAACTTAATAAAGTGTATTTACTAAAAGATTATTAAGAGTGGTGTGTTTCCTAATATAGAGTATGACAAAAGTATATTTTACAAAGAACCTCTCATTATTATTATTATTATTATTATTATTATTATTGTATCATCGTCATTATTTTTTTTTTTTTTAATAGACCACCATCGTTATTATTATTTTTATTATTATTATTCAATTTTTTAATCAGAACGGTGGACAGAAGATTTCCGATCCCATTTCCCCAAAATTTTGAGTTTGCAGCCTATGCCCACAGTTGACTCTAGGCTGCAATCTGAATTGCTAAGACATTATTAGCTTATTAGCTGTTCCTTCTTTGGACTTTGAACAAAATCAGAACCATATTGGGGAAGTAATCTGAGGCCAATGGAGCAGAACCTGAAGAAACCACCGAATCCTTCAAAAGGGTTGTTGCAAAGTGATGAATTGTATCAGGTTCTCTATCGTTTTTAATTTTTTTTTTTTTTTTTTTTTTTTTTTTTGGCTTCAACTTTCTATTTTCGATCAAATGCTTTAAGGTGGGTTCATCTCAATGCTCTAATTTTATGGCAGTATATCTTGGAGACTAGTGTGTTCCCGCGTGAACCTGAGCCTCTCAAGGAGCTCAGGGAGGTCACTGCCACCCATCCCAGGTATTTTCTCTCTCTTTTTTTTCTTCTTCCTCTCTCTTGCTCTGAAATTCTGCAAATTTCATGAAATTGAAACTCTTCCCTCTGAGATACCTTATGGGCAATCGTAGTTTTTGTATTTTATTGGATGAAAATGGTTGAGACAACAAATTCATTCTTACTTGTCCTTATACCAAAATTTAGACACGTTAAATCGAAACCAGTGAAGTTTTGCTCATTTGATATGGTATCAAAATAACCCATGCATAATTAATTCAAAGGGTGCTGCTGTTGTGAAGCAAACTCATTTACCACATACTTAACGGTAGCCTTTTGTTTTGTGGTTATGCTCTCTTTATCTGTTCAATGTTGTGTGTGTGTGCGCGCTTTTTGTTGTTTTTTTGGTCTTTTTAATGTGGAGTGAAATTTTGAAAGGAGGATAATTAATGAGCTTCTTGTTTTTCAGGGCCATGATGGCTACTGCACCTGATGCAGGTCAGTTAATAACAATGCTCCTAAGTCTTGTCAATGCCAAAAAGACAATTGAGATTGGAGTGTTCACCGGATACTCTCTTCTCCTCACTGCTCTTTCCATTCCCCAAGATGGCAAGGTTTGTAATAAGTAATGCATCATCAATTTTCATCTTACGTGTACTAAAGAACTGTTATGATACAGATACTATGTTAGTGCAGATTGTAGCCATAGACATAAGCCGTGAGTCCTATGAGATTGGGTTGCCAATTATAAGAAAATCTGGTGTTGAACACAAAATTGATTTTAACGAATCTGAAGCTCTACCAATCCTTGATCAACTACTTGAAGATGTAAGGACTGAAAAACCAAAATTTCTCCTTTCTTTAATGCCTCATTCTTCTCTTTTCCTTCATTCTGCTTTGCCTTCCATATTCAAAAGTACAGATTCATTTTCCTTGTTTTAGTTTTTTAACCTTTCTTTTTGGGTGGCTTGTTCAATTGTAGTCGCAGAACACGGCGAGTTTTGATTTCGCTTTCGTTGATGCTGACAAGGTTAATTATTGGAATTACCATGAGAGGCTAATGAAGCTTTTAAAGGTGGGTGGGATTGTTGTATATGATAATACACTCTGGGGAGGAACGGTTGCGATGCCTGAGGAATTAGTTCCGGATTACATGCAACAGGGCAGAGAGCTGACCATTAAGCTTAACAAGTCACTTGCATCTGATCCCCGAGTCCAAATTTCACATGCTCCCTTAGGTGATGGAATCACCATTTGCAGGCGTCTCTATTGAACCCGTGCCTGTTTCATATCGTGTTGGTTGATACTGAAACCGAATGTGTGTGTTTGTTTCCTATGACTAGTGACCAGTCTTCAAAAAGTAAATTGCTGAACGGACTGTTGTTCGGTACCAAAATAACCTCAAACTTTATTATATATAACATCTGCATATTAGGTGATGAATAAGTGGCTTCATATCGGCTGACTAAGTTAAAAATCTTCATAGACCTTTTGAAACTGGATTCTCTGCCAACGAGTGTTGAATTGTGAATCTTTTAAACAGCGAAAGTTTTACATGGTAAACCATTGCAATGGCGTGTGGTGCTTTATCTGATTGCATTTCAAGAGGCAGAGCCAATTTTATCAAGAAACTACGATAAGAACAGAGCTAAGTCACGATTCCATCTAATCCCATCATGGTGTGGTAAATGCTTGTGTCCTTTACCATCGGATACGATTTAGATGTAGATGATGCGTCAACAAAAGCAAATATTTTATAGAGCAAGGGGTGACAAGTTATATGCCGATGAAAACCCGTCCCATGACATCCATTCAAGTAGAGAAAACCCTCGAAGCAACAGTACGACCAAGTCATTGTGAAATTTTAATTTAAACCTGGTCAGTCACTTAAGTTGAGGAAAGACAAATAAACTTATGAGAATCAATGGTGAAAATACTGTCACACATACAAATGAAAACCAATGCTCTTGCCATTCACCTAAGGGTTGTAAGAGATGAGATGGAGACTAGTGAAAATATCCCAGAACCTGACCACCTACATTGCGTCTAAGAGCCTCTTCATGATCCAAAACGCCATCTGGAGTTGTAATCACAACATAACCCCACTGCAGGAAGACAAGAAGCTTCAAGAAGTGAAAAGGTCTTATTGTTCTGTGAACATAGCACTAACTCATAATGAACACTAATACCGGCCTTATCCATAACAATCCTTTTCAACAAGGAAATGAAACAAAGGACCGGCCTTATCCATAACAATCCTTTTCAACAAGGAAATGAAACAAAGGAGAATAAACCATATTGACAGGTTGTCATATACAAGAAGTGAACAAACCTGCCGTGTTGGAAGAGTGCGTATTTTGTACTCTTCAATGTCTCTTGCCTTGATGTCCTGCCTAAAAGTAAGAGCTCGACAGTCATTAATCCGTCCCTGTAGTTGAACTGTTATCCTTCCCACTCTGTGGGGATCATAAACTTGAAAGTCCTTGATATAGCCTAGAAATGAAAATGTACGAGTTTAGGGACACTGTCACATGCAACAAATTAACTAACAACCCTATTCTTATCAAAAGGATGATCCATCTCTCTCATAAAGATTTTGAAGAGAAGAATAATGCATCCAATTCAGTAACAAAGAATTTTCTAGATAATCCCAATCAGTAATTGAAAAAGTAAATGCAAAGAAATTCAATCTAACAACATAGCCGATTTGTGTACTCCAAATTCCAAAGCACGAGCAATTAAGTTAAGCTTCATTTGCCAACAATGGTTTCCAAGACATATTCCCAAGTGTAAACCATTAGGCTTAAGACGGTCATAGGTCCTCAAAGAAGCAATCAAAACTACTTGCTCCTCCCTAAAACAAACCAGGTCTGGAGAGTGGAGACGCATACTTGGCAGATAAGTAAAACCCAAAATGATATCTACAATTACAAACACTGAATTTGAAATAATAACAAACTACACGCTCTTTGTAGTTTCTAGTTCAAACCATATCCGCAAAAACTGTCTCTAAGTTAAAATTCTCCTTCAGGCTGACCCAGCTACTTACTTTTCTCTGTACTTCCAATACCAACTCTCTAAGAGTGACATCCATCACTTAATTAAGGTCGAAAATATTTTTCTAATGTGATTCCAATCCAACCGCTAGACCCATAAAAAGGGTTTTCAAAGTCATTAAGTTTCAAGGTTAAAAAAAATAATAATAATAAAAAAAAAATTCACTCTTCCAGTTCTCATCCCACTATTCATAACCTTTTTGAGACTTGACCCTTGTTCCCAATCATCCAGTTACTGGTGAAGTCTCTTAATTGAGGCATAAATGGTTTGAATTAACCACTCTACGCCATGTCCTTCAGCTACCAAGAAAAACTAACAATAATAATAAGAAACCACTCGAGTTACAGAGATAGGTTCCCAATCATTTTCAAGTTCATGAGAATTTTCCAATCCAAAACCACAAATGAGATACCAATACAATGAAAGAACCCTAATCTTTTGGCAGTAAACTGATGAACAAAACCCTAGTTTGATAAGGAGAAGAATATTGGGGGTTTTACCTCGATTCTTCATGATATTGAGGAAAGAAGACATTACTGTGGAGATAGGCTTGAGCTCCACCATGGATTTGCCTCTTCTCTCTGCATTCACTATTGATCTCAATGCTTCGTTCAGTATTCTCCTTCCCATCTTCTTCTTCTTCTCCTCCTCTTACCTCAATGCTAAAACCCCAAAAGGCCCAACCCCCTACCCCAACTCAAGATACCAGAAAATGGAATTTTCTGAAAATTATATTGACATCACTAACTTATGGCAAAATTACAACTACACCCAAAACTGAAAATATTCACATTAAAACCTATAAAACTCGAATAAATCACATCTAAAATTAAATGTTGTTTTCTTTTGATTGTGAATTATTTATATTTAAGCAAGTTTTTTAAACCAAAAGAATTATATGTCTAATTGGTAAATTTTTATCGATTTTTCCGATTTTTTTCCCCTTCAACATAAGGGTGTCATTATCATTATTCTAAACTCTCTAGAGAGTGTCGCCATACTTTTGACATAAATCTAGAG
Source organism: Trema orientale (assembly GCA_002914845.1). Lineage (NCBI taxonomy): Eukaryota > Viridiplantae > Streptophyta > Magnoliopsida > Rosales > Cannabaceae > Trema > Trema orientale. The sequence continues at coordinate 1,767,142 of JXTC01000012.1, read as the reverse complement.
AAGTAATAGTACAATATCCTTTATTTCTAGTTTTAAAAAAAAAAAACACTAAGGAAAACAATCAAATTTTAAAAATCAACAAAATAACATGATTATTTGGTATTTTTTCAAACTTATTTTTGGGAAATTTACGCTCAACACTCTTTTTTTCCCCTTATATTTCACCAATATTTATTTTTTTTATTTTATTTCACCAACACTCATTTTTATGTATACATTTTATGTATAAAATATGTGTAATATATATGTAGATTATAAATATTTACTTATGATTTATATTTACAGTGTACATAAATCTATGGTATACATTATGAAATGTATACCGATTTTTAGTTATAATTTTGATTTATGAAATGTATTCCATGAAATAAATTTTATATATAAAATCCATGTGGTATATATTTATAAAAAAAAGAGTATAAATAGATTTAAACATTAAAATGGGTATCTGTGTAAATATGCCTCAAAAAAGGTATTTATGCACTTTTCCTTTTATTTTTAGCCCATAAGAAGTCATTATAATTGTTTTTAAGAGAAAATGCCATCTAAATCACCTTGTATTTCTTTTTTCATTTTTTTGAGACCTCCTGTGTGTTTTGAAAATATGGAAAATCTCTTTGAATGTGATTTTTTAAATCATAGAAGGCGTTGTAATTTTACTTATTTTCAAATTTGATCCTATACCTAAATTGGGAGAATTGACGGAAATGACAATATAATGAAGCATAAATTTAGACTTATATTAAATTTAAGAATTTAAGAATTGTTTACACTACTTTCCAATAAATTTATTGATTTTCTGATAGTAATTTCCAAACAACCATCCATATATCCAAACACAGATTAAAATATAATATAAGCATAAATCTACCCAAGATTCTTTACCTGAAAAATTTATATATATATGGAGGACTTCTCAATGGTTACAATTTTTTTGTGACCATGAATGGATACTAAAAAAGGTAGTGATAGCATTAAATTTTTTTGATGATAATAAATAGCATTAAATTTTGTTGGCCAACCACCAAACTAATCATCACCGTAGGATATTAGATCTAACGGCTTAAACCATTGTAACCATCCATGGGTAAATATTGTTATAACCATTTAAACCAAACCCATATATATATATATCTACCCAAGATTGAGAGGAATTTTGTCTTTTTATCAAATTCCCCATTATGCTTATAAGAAAAAGGTCAAATTTTATTTTAAAAAATATCAAATTATAAGGTTTTATATGTAATGAATTGCAAGGTTATTTAATGCCTTCTCTTGTTTTTAAGCCGGAAAATATTCCGTTTCCCCTTTTTTTTTTTAAAGAGACGTGCCCTTTTCTTAAAATTAGGGGTGGCAATTCGTGTTGTCGTGTCATATTCGTGTCGTGTCGAGGCATATATATATCGAGCAATTACCAAACCCAAACTCGACACGTTTATTATTCGTGTCATGATTTGTAAACCCACACCTGACACGCTAGATAAACAGGTTAACCTGCGAGCGACACATTTAACACGTTATTTAAATAGGTCGTATTCAGATCGTGTCCAATGTAACACGATCTGCTAACCTGTATACTGTTAACCCGTTAATTGAACTCAATTTAACATGTTAATGTTAAATATGTTGTATTTGGTTCAACTTGACATAACGTATTAATCTATTAATTTTAACATATTAACCTATTTCACATTTTCAATATAACTTGATATAATCTATTAACTTATTTTATATTTCCAATATAACCAAGCAACCATAATCAAATAAATATAATACATAATTCAAAGTTTAAAACCAAAATAAAACTTTCAAGTTTTAGTATATAAAACATAAAAGGGAAGTTTTAAGTCTTGGTACACACAAGAAAATACAATGTCTCAAAAAATTTAATCGTGTTAAACGGGTCAATTTCGGGTTTAACAGGTTAACTTGCTAATGATCTATTATTTAAACGTGTTTAATCGGGTTTAACATGTTTTGACCTGTACCTGTTTAAGACAAACCCAAATCCGCTAACTTCGTGTCGTTTTTAAGTCGTATTATCGTGTCATGACCTAAATTACCACCCTTACTTAAAATACTAGTAATTATTGCATGTGCCTAAGGCACCTGCCCGTTCTTGTTATTAGATTTTTCTACATTTAAGAAAAATCAAGAATTGTGTCTTCTTTTTTTTCCTTATTTGATTAATCAAATGAACGTTTAGAAAATAGTATGACATGAAATGCTTTCCTAAGTTCCTAATGGAATTTTCTTTCAACTTCTCAACTCTCTATTTCTTGAAAAAATATATTAGATGTCAAGCTCTGTTTTTCTTTATATAGTAATTGGACACAAATTTATATAGGGATAATCCCAAAAACATCCTCCTTGTTTTGGCTAAAGACCACATTTAGTACTTTGTCCTCATAAAACCCAAAAGTTTCCTATGTTTTTTCAAAATATGAAGAAAAAAAAAAGTATATCTAATCTACTTTTTTGGTCGAATTTTTTACAAAATTTTTCTTAAATGACAATAATACTCTTTGATTATTAATATCCAAACAACTCTTTTTGTAATCTTTTTATTAAAAAAACTTAAAATTATTGGCAAACAAAGGCGATTTTCTTTTTTTTTTTTAAGAAAATAGATATAGAATGTTTGGTAATAGGTTTTAGAAATATATATAAAGGTATTCTAGACATTTTACATTTTAAGTTTGACCAAAAAAATAAATAAAATATACTTCTTCCCTATTTTGAAAAATAGATGAGACATTTTTAGATTTTATGATAACAGAGAGTTAAATGTGATATTTAGTTAAAACAGAGGAATATTTTTAGAATTATCACATTTATCTATTTGAAAGAGTGTGGAAAAGGATATTCTTTAAAGTTAAAAGATGGAATTTCTATGTGCTTACCTCAACATGTTACAAATGCAAATTACAATAAAAGAATAAAGATACAAATACAATAATAGTGGAAATCGGCTCAAGAATAAGTTGAGATAATTGTTGGTGTGTGTGTGTTTTTTTTTCTTCATTATTCATCTAGGCAAAATTCTTATTTTATGGAATAATGTTTGGGGTCCTAATTTTTGTACTAATTTTTTTTATACTGTAATTGTTCACTATTAAATTAGTATATTAAAATTTACCATATATAATAATATTATCTCTAATTGAATAGTGATAAATCACATATTACATGCATTAGTACAAAAAAAAAAATTGTATACTAATTGGGACCCCTAACATCGTAAAAAAAAAAATTGTATACTAATTGGGACCCCTAACATCATCCTGCAAGTCCATGGTTACGTGTCTTTTCATTAATTCATATATGGACTGACATTATATTTCAATATATTTTCGGTCTACATATATATATATAAACAATTATTTAATAGATGAAGGGGCTTAAGCTAGTGGGTGGGGAACTACGTACTCGACTTCCAAAGCATATATGTGTTTGTATAATAAGTGTTGCTATAAGGCACCAAGTGCTGGGCATCACATGACCTGTCATCTGAGTTGGCAATTTTTTTTTTATTTTAATCAATATTATTTACTAATCTTATATTGCTATGGGCCCTGTGCAATCTTGTTCCTGAAATTGTGTTATTCTCTATCTATTTCCATGTTCAAAGACTAAAACTTCTCTTAAACTATCCCTAGTTTAAATTTAAAGTACTGATATTTAATATAAAGCAATAAAAAGCCAATCAACTATCATTTAATTAAAAAAATAATCAAAAAATCTAATATGTACACATTGTTGACCCAATTTCAATTCTCACGTTGGGGACTTTCAATTTCTATTGTTATTAAAGAAATTACCCCCAAAAAAAAAAATGACAGCACGTAGATATCATTTCATTAAAAAAAAAATTCTTTCTTTTTCGTTCATTTCTTATATTATTTTCACCTCTCTTTCTATTCATAGACTAGTTTTTCTCTCTTTTTGTTTTTTTTCCTCATATTATCTCTTTCAATTTTGGATTTGTAAATCAGGATACAATTTTCTTTTTCCCTATTTCAATTCTTATCTGTTTTTTTTTTTTTTTTTAATTTTTTTTTTTCTCTTTTTATTTTTTTTTTTTTCACAACACATTTTGGGTAAGAAGTAAATTGGGTCAAGCAACCATACAACTTACCTTTTTTTTTTTTTTTTTTGTTGAAATCATGTTTACCTGTTTATAATAACTAAAATTTTGTACTTCTCTTCTTCCTATCTCTCCTGGATGGTCTTTGTTTTCTTTTACCAAAAATAATATTACAACTCTTTATTAGCGTAAAAATAATACGAACTAGATTTTCTTTTCAAATTATTATGTAAAATCAAAACTTAATTGGAAAAATACTGTCGAAAGCTTCAATATATATATATCACTGGAATATATATATATATATATCACTGGAATATATATATATATATATATCACTGGAAACTTGACATGATTTTGCCATGGAAACACTAAAAAATGAGATTTTAAATAGATTGAAATTACTACCACCAACAAATCTCTTAGTATTTTGCTTCATACTAGACATTAGTCCAAAGTGCAAATTGTGCTGAGGTTTAAGATTGTATATGAAAGACATGCCTAGCCAAGTGAATGAAAAATGCTATGTTGTGTACAATAATCTTCTGTTGGAGAAAACCATATGTTGCTAGTACGATAATAATGTTCATTTGGGTGTTGGAAATATACTGCTTGGCTAGATGTACCTTCTAATTGTAATCCTTGACTTGAAGGAGGACCTGATTTAAATGGGTGATATTTCAATGGAGATTTTTATTTTTGCTCCATGGATGGTTACTCTAATTTGGACTATTAGATTTTGATCTAATGGTTATAATAATATTAATAATTCTACTAAAAATATTTAATCTAATTAATAATATTTAAATATAAAAAGCTATTTATGACTTAAAAATAGGCAACCTAGTTGTGACCTATGACTTTAATTATTTACTCTCTATTTATTTTATCTTATTTCATTAATATACTCTCAATATTCTAATTATTATTACTTTTTTTGTAGAGATAATTCTCATTAATTTTAATTCTCTATAAAGTTTACTCATAGTAAATATATAAAATTAGCAAACTTTTTTTTTTAATGTTAAGAGAAAAGAAACATAAACTCAGTATCCTATACTAAAGTTATAAAAAAAAAATTTAAATTCATTTTAAATTAAATTAAAGTAAAAATATCAATGCATGTTGTAAGAAAATTTGATAAATAAATCACGGAAAAAAAATTAAAAATTCGAATTATAGGTAATAATTTTCTTAAAAAAAATTAAAGGTGAATCATGGCCTGAACTTATATTCATGAAGTATAGTAAATTAAATTCTAAAAGATTATTTCATTTTATATTAAATAAAGTAAAACTAAAATAAAATAAGAAAGATAAGATTAGAATTGTCCATAAATATAAATAGAGTAGATTACTCCAATACCCAAATATAAAGAAATATTCCTAAAACTCATTATGGATATGAATTTGAAAAATAGAAGTAAATTAGTTTCATTTTTAAATTAGAATTAGAATGTAAATTAAAAAAATTAACCTGTTATTATAGGTCATTTTCAAATCAAACAAAATACCTATCGATGGAGCAAAAATAAAAATCTCCATTGAAAACTCTCCCTATATTTATATATATATAATTTACTTATCAAGAGTATTAGACTTTATCATTATCAGTTCATAGAAAAGAGTACTAATCATGATATTAGGCAATATTTACCTTGAACATTGTACATATAGTTTGTCAAAAATTTAGATATGAAATTGTAAGATTCCAAATATTGAAAGTGAGCTCCATGCAATTGTTGGAAACTTGTAACTTGGCTTGAATCTAGGGTATACGGCGCAATCACTAGAGTATATTGTTCCTTAAAATAAAGATCAATTGTAAATAATTTTTCTTGTATAAACCAAATTAAGATTGAAATTAGAATAGTTATTCACCTTCGAGATCATTTTTTATTGCATAATGGTCTCAGTTGGTCTTTTCATTTTCTCATCATATTATCTATAACACTTTCTTATATTGCAGTAACGTTTAACCAAAAAAATTTAATAAGTTCAGTATATACTAGATAAAAATAAAAAGGACAAACTTAATAATATATTTAAAATAATACCTCAATCCTTTTATCCATCATATCATTTATAATGCCTTCTTCAGTATTAGTAACCTTTAAAAAAGAAAAAATTTCTATAGTTTAGTATATATTATGTGAAAAAATAAATTACAAAATCAATAATACATTTAAATAATATCTTAACTTTTTTTTCTTTGGTTTTGATTTTTTTTTTTTTTTTCTGTTTGGCTTTTTTCTTCATAGAAACTAACTTTTCAACTTTGGAGACCTTCGATTGTTTAGTGGTCGCTATGTCTTTGAACAACCATAGGACTATGAACTGTATTACATTCTTCGGAAGTCTTGTGACAATTCTCAATAGGTGATCTAATAGGATTTGATAAATGATCACTACTCTTGAATTGTTGATCTTTCTTCATTTGAAATTCATTCAGCAAATTCCAAAATATTGCCAAATTATCATCTGAGTCGACAATCTTATTTGCAAATTCATCGAACTTCTTTTGCAACTTATCATACCGTTGAGCTTCAGAATTTTCACTCAAATCATTATGGTACTTGACCTTAATCCTTGTGTGGCATCTTTCCATGTCTTTCCTCTATCATGATATGATGTACTTTTCTGGCACTTTTTTTACCTGTTTTTTTATAAGAACTGATAATGCATGCATAAAAAGAATCTCTCTAAATTCAAATAGTTGACACGTACACTTAACCTCATATTTATCTTTTTCAAACTAAACTTTATAACTCTTTTCTTTCTGTTTCTCTTCAACAAATATAGTCTTAGTTACATTGAAAATTCCATTTTTCTCATCAATGTAAGAGACATCACAGTAAAGCATCCCAACTAACTCCTTTTGTAATTCCTTAAACTTTAAATGTGTATAAACTATTTGAAATTGTTTCTCTATCTCAAATTGTGTCATGCAAGGGATCCATGTACGGAAATATTGAAAGTCTGCTAAGTTTTCTTTCTCAATCTTATTTCCCAAAGCAAGATCATATTGCTCAATAAACTGCTTCAAGGTTGTCTCTCGTCAAAAAATGAATTCATACTTTCACTATGTTGAGAAGTTGACATACCAGCCCAAAAAGTGTCTTTCACAAATGCTGGAACCCAACAGCGTCTTTCTTTATACAAACCACTTAACCATTCATTCCTTGAAAGACTAAATATATTGATGAAATGTCCCCATTCTCTTTCAAATTCTTCTCTTGTTAAAGAATCATATACCACTATTTTCAAGACATTCTTTATTTGTTTGTACGATTTGTATCCCCTTAGCTTGTCAGGTATCTTTTTCATTATGTGCCATAAACACGAGTTGTAGGAAATACAACTTCTATAGCCTTTCTCATTGCTTTGTCTTGATCAGTGATTATGGCAATTGGTGCACATTCAGACATACAAGCAAGCTATATTTTGAACAACCAAATAAATATAGTTGTATCCTCATTTAATAACAAGCCACGTCCCCAACATGATTGATTGCCCGTGATGGTTTACTCCTACAAAAGGCGCAAATGGTATTTCATACTTATTTATCAAATATGTTGTGTCAAAAGTAACAACATCACCAAATTCCTCATATGCTGCTCTGCTTCTAGCATCGGCCCAAAAGACATTTTTAATTCGAGCATCTTCATTCAAAACCATCATATAAAAAAAGTTTAGATTGCATCCTCATAAATTAATCATAGATTGCTTTAGCATCTCTAACCCCTAAGCGTAACTGCCTAGCTTTATCAATATAATTTCTGCAATCTTTTTCTAAGAATGAAGCTTTATCATGACCACTAGCTTCAACTATAAATGTCTGAAATTTTTTCACAACACTAACCCCAACACAATCATTTAGTTCTAACTTTCTTTGTGCTGCTATACTTATTTCTCTGTTGCATGAGTAAAATCATAATTTTTGTGGACTTAGACAATGATTGTGCTCAAGTACAATAGAATTGATCTTAAACTTTCCATCTTCAAATATAGTAGTATTGATTCTTGCTTTATAATCTGTTTTTGCCTGTGGATTAGGAGCAAGAAAATTTTGTTTCTTGAGTTGTGATTTCCTAACTCGAGAACATGACAAACAAACAAATTTCATTTTCCCATTCAGCGAAGTACAGCTTGTTTTCTTCTTAACACCAAAACTTTCTTATTTTCTAAATACTTTGTAGTATGAAAAAAAGTCATCCAATGAATCAAAACTCATTCCAATCTCTGGTGGTTCTACACTCTCATTTAATAAACACACTGTAGTTTCAATTTCTTCCTCACTTATGACTTATATCTTCTTCTTGCAAGGACATTTCAATCAATTACATGTATCCCTCTAAAAATCAATACGTAAATGAATAATTGCTAATTAAC
>JXTC01000012.1:1735261-1758131 GCA_002914845.1 Trema orientale | reverse complement strand
GTCTTCAAGGACCTGGTCCGTAGCTCTAGAAGCCTCGAGTCCGTCTCCATCTCCGTGGAGAAATCTCTCGGCACAAAATCGTACGACGAGGTTGAAGACGACGACGACGACCTCTACCTCACTGAACCCGGCTTCTTGAACGAGTGGCTTCCGGCAATTGGCGGAGGCTTGAGATCGATCTCCATTTCCGATTTCTGGAGCCAATCTAGCTGGCGGAGGTCCGATGCCCTGGCTCTGATTTCTTCGCTATGTGAGTTTTTGGTCTAATTCTCTTGTTTGAAATTAAATTTCATTAAAACCTAATTGTTATGCTATTGAAGCGATATGAATTATCAGTATTTGTATTTATAGAGTTTTCATGGCCACCTGACTAATTCAGGTCTGTTTGGTCCCAATTTTAATATCTTTGAAAACTTGTATTAGAAACTTTAATTTATAAGAAATTAGTTAAGAGAGATAGAATTCGTGTTACAAAGATAGTGTTTGGTAAGTTGAGTGGTCGATCCCATGGTTTGCATGAGGTCTGTGGTTTCGATTTCGACCTACCTGGGAATATGCTATCGTTTCCTGCCTCCTAAAGATTGTAGGGTTCAGTGGGAGGACAAGTATAAAAAATAAACAAGATAGTGTTTAATAAGATGTTTTATATGATTTTAATTATTAAAAAAAAAAATTAGAAGCAATAAAACTTGATCAGCTTACGAATTTGGTTCATATTTGTGTTACTAAGGACCCTGTTTTGATGTTTGTTTTATATGCTTTCAGGTAATAATCTTCTTGAATTGGAATTGAAAAATACATGGTTGTCAGTTGATGGGTTGAATCCCATGCCCAAGCTCACAAATTTGACCCTTGAATTCCTGAGACTTGATGATGAGGACCTGAATAAAGTTAATGAATGTTTTCCCGGTTTGCAAGTTCTTAATTTGATTGGGGTTGGGGGACTTAAAGAACCGAAGATTGACCTCAAGCACCTGAAAATCTGTCACTGGACAATCTCAAATGCTCCTCTTTCTCTAACAATATTGGCTCCCAGCCTTGTTGAACTCAAACTGGAGTGTGTTAAGCCGAGATCTCTTGTTGTTGAAACTCCATCTTTGTCTAATCTCCATCTAATTATTGAGAAAGCAGAGGAGTTTAAAATGAAAGATTTTCTTTGTTTGAAAAGCCTTCAGCTTGAGTCTTGGAATCTTTTTAGTCTCATGGGCAAGTTTGGATCAAGTAGAACCATCAAAATGCTTGCAGTGAATGTACCAAAACACACAGAATCAATTGCTCCAACGTTAACCTTTGAGGGAGTGTTTGATTCTTTTCCAAATCTGAGTTCTCTCAAATTGGGGCCTGGAGCTTGGTCAGAAATGGAGGCTTTGTTTCGCTCTAAAGGATTGGAGGATATGGTGGGGATGAATGGCTTGAAGGAGATTTCTGCTCATTTATTGATTGATGAAGTTGATACTACTCTTTTGTTCATATCTTCTATTTTGAAGAGATGCTCCAATTTGTCAAACATGGCGGTGCTTGTTCATGGCGAAGTTGGTCCTCGAATAGCTAGCAAATTCGTATCGAAGTGCAGAGCTGATTGGCCTAGAATTAGATGGAGATGGGGATTTTGGAAAGAAGGAACAGAAGACAGTTGGGTCTCCGATTGGACTTAGGTTGTCTGCTGCAATTGTCTGAAGTAAGAAGAAGAGAATGGCTAAGCTGAAGTTGTCTTTGCTGTATTGGAGGAAGGATAACAGTTGGATTGAAGTTAGAGGATTTTATCTAGGGAAGCCAGCTTAGTGTAAGACCTTTCTATGTTTTAAGTTGCCAGGCTAACAGAATGAGCCTCGAGAGACAAACGATTTAGATAGTTGTGAAAATTGAGGGAGGGACAATAGTACATATGCCGTGTAAAGAGTAAACTATTTGGATAGCCCCGATTATATCAGCTTGACAATCTTCCATCTATTTTTTTTCGGAGCCTCACCAAGTTTATCTTTTTGGAATGTAAAGCTCTTTTTAACATTCTCATCACTCCTCTCCGTGTAAGTGGACTATCTTCTTATCTTCAATGTAAATAATATGAATGTTTGTCTTCGTCACATACGTTACATGTATTTTCTACGTTTCTTTATGCAAGGTGTACTTGTATGTACAAATTTTAATTGATTCAACTATACGGATAAAATCTGTTGATTAGCTTTTGTCTTCCTTCTAGTGAATGTGACTGAAAAAAAATGAAAATTTTCTTCGGTTTAGTTATGGACTGGGGACTTAAAATCATTCAAAGGTTCTCTCTTTCCCCCTTGTTCTTGTTCTTGTTCTTCTTTCTTCACTTTTAATGAATGTTTCTGGTCTAATTCAACGCTTAATCTTTGTTTTTGTTTATATTGAACACACCTAAAGAAGGAGAAACACTGTTGGATAGAAAAGAAAAAATTACTATCAGCTCAAAACATTCCACGACTAATTAGCATTTAGTCATTTTTGTGGGGAGCCATTTTAAGATGTATAACATTCTGGGACATTCTACAATCTTATCTTTAGAATTTCATATATGCTATTTGCCTATATTTACCATGTTTATGGGGTCCGGATGATTTGAAGGGACATGAACCGACTCATGTACAGACTTTTGAAGGGCAAAATAATGGGAGAGCGGGTGAAATACACACTTTTGATAGTGGATTTTAGGAACTAGGCCATATTAGTAAGTTCTGAAGTAAATACACTTCTTTTAAAAAATAAAGGTGTGGTAAGCCTTTTATACACCTTATTTCAAATAAAAAATCTAAATATTATTATAAGGGGATGGCTACGGTAGGGGCGTCCCTACGTAGGGTCATGTCTTAATTATCGTTGGATGGGAATCTGTGAGGAATAACGGGAATCTGTGGAGAATCTATTTATATACAGATTTCTATCCAACGGTGAATAGACAGGACCCTACGTAGGGACGCCCCTACTGTAAACGCGCCCTTATTATAAAGGAAAAAAAAGGAAGAAAAAGGTCCTCTACAGACTCAAACCGTCTCTATCTTACCCAATGCATCCTAGAAACCCCACCCATTTATACCCCTTATTTCCAATAAAAAATCTAAATATTATAAAGATAAAGCTCCTCTACAGACTCAAACCGTCTCTATCTCCCAGTGCATCCTGGAAACCCCACCCTCCCAAACACGCCCAACTCCAAGAAACCTATTGAACCCATTGTAGCTAGCTCCTCTGTTCACCCTTGTCAAACACCATCGTCCACAAACTCTGACCCAGTAGAATCCAACTTGAACACCAGAAACCTGCGACGACCTCCCACTCCACTAGATCTTGAGGCTCGATAAGTGTGTCAAGAATATATGGTGCTCGACCACGGTGTCGAACAGAGTCTAAAGTGTACGTCTTGTCAAGCCCTCGACAAGGTGACTAGACGCCCGTGCGCGGCCAGATTTGAAAGCTTAGTTGGGTAAGTGTCGAGGACGTTTTTGTCTTCACAATGAGCTTATAACTGAAAAAAGGGTTATTCATCCAAAAAGTATCAAAAGAGACCATCTTGTCCAGCACTATAATTATGTGTCAGTTTGTCATTTATTGATATAATTATAATTTAGATGGGATTCAGGTGGGACTCAGCACTATAATTATGTGTCAGTTTGTCATTTATTGATATAATTATAATTTAGATGGGATCCAGGTGGGACTCAGTTTATTAATTAAATCATCTAATAACAAACAGATATGTCCTTGTGGTACTGTGTATTACTGGTACTTTATAGCATTATTCTTTGTGAAACACAGTTTGGAAAGAGTATTTTACGACCCAGAGAGAAAAAGGAAAAAAAAATTTAAAGAGGCTCTCAGAATGAAAATGCTTTGGAAAATTTTAATTTAAGCAACTCAAACTCAGGTAAATTAGAGTTGAATTAGTGATATAAGTTTATTTCCCTAAAAACGAAAAAGAAAAAAAAGAGAGAAAGAGGAGAGAGAGAGAAAAAGAAAAAACAAATTAGTATAATGTCGGCCGGGCTGGCGATGGAGAGGCACGGTCCACTTTCTTTCTCGAGCTGCCAAAGTGCCAAGTTCTCAACTGCACGTGCAATGCACATGAGATTATCTTCTCTTCTCGAGTGTAGGTGTGTGTATATATAAAGCCCTAAGCCCCTCTAATTCCCCCAAATTTCGTACAGTAGAATTTCCCGCCTATCTCTCTTGCATTTCCCGCTCCGGAAAGAAACCCTAACTTTGAGCAGAAAAGAAAGATGGGCCTGAAGAAGCAACTGGCGGCCGATCCAGCTTCCAATACCAAGAAACGACCTCGCGTAGGCTTCTCCGATGCTGGTAAGTCCGACCCAACTCCGGATTTTCCATTTTATTTTCCCGAGAATACTTTTTCTTCTCCAGCTTTACGAGTTATGTTTTCATTTTCCCCCAAGAAAATACTGATTCTGGTTCTTGTTCCGAATTTGAAGTTTCTGTATGTCTAATTTTGTGTGGTTTTGGTGGTAGATGCTGGAGTTGAAGCTAAAGACTGCATCAAGATATATTTTGGTATGAAGCTTTTCTCGAAGCAGTCATTGATTTTTTTGGGGATTAATATGTTTTTCTTTGTGTAATTAGTAAAGGTGTCTTGAGGCATTCATTGATATTTTGGATTAATCTGTTTTATTTATGTAATTAGTAAGTTCCCACAAACTTTCATATCCTGTTCTGTGCTTTTTTTTTTTTTTTGGGCCTGGATGAATATCGATGAGCTGCGAAATCCTTAGTTATTTTATGGATTCAATTATTGGGTTCTTTACCCCCGCCCCCCACCTAATATTCTTCTCTGTTTGTAACATGTTTATGTTTATTTTGCTCCGTGTCTGTTTAATGGCTGGAATTGTAGTATCTAGCAAAGAAGAAGTGGATGCTTCAGGTGGCTTTGTTATTGATCCAATTGGCTTGGATGGCTATATTGGGAAAGATGGAAAGATATATGGTTACCAAGGATTGAAGGTATTTTATGCATTTTAGTTGTGCTGTCTATCGTGTTTGAATTGTTCTTTCTTTCTTTTGTTCTTTCCGTTTTTATTTTGAAGCATCTTGTTGGTGTGCAGATTACTGTTTGGATTAGCAGTATATCATTTCATGCATATGCCGATATTGCATATGATAGCACATCTGATGTAAGTTCAGAAATCCATCCCTCTTTTACGGGCATCACCCATCTCTCCTCTCCTCTGTATATGCACCACTTCAGTTCTTCTAATTCTTTCCGTTACCATATTTTTTCATTGATTGCTGTTGCTAATTGTTCTTAGGGAGGCAAAGGAATCACAAACTTGAAAAGAGATCTTGAGGTATGGATTAGATTTTTGTTTTAAACCATAACTTCAGCTTCCTATGTCCATGGTTTTGATGGTCAGTTATCCATGTTGAACAGGAAATTTTTGGTCTGACCCTTGTTGAGAGTAAAGACGAGTTCCTTCAGACATTTTCAACTAAAAGAGATTTAATCAGGTACCCAAGTTATCGCTTATGCGAGAAATTAAGAACCTATGAATTTCTGTGCACTTTCTTTTTCTTTATTACTAATTCTTGGTATCTCTATCTGTGATCTTTTTGCAGATCCATTGTTTCTAATGGGAAGATGTTGCAGCAAAAGACCTCCAATGGACATGTCACCGGTTCTGATAGTCATTCAGTTGCAACTTGTAATGTTGAGGTGATTTGAACTTCTATTACGTGCTTTTCTGTTATAAATAATTATGTTTTTTTTTTTCTTTTATATAGTACTTTATGGGAGTGTAGCTGTTGATCATTCATTGCATCTCTGTCCATAGTTGTAATAGTGTATTACATCTCATGCACTCTCGTCCTGCTCAGGTTGTTCGAATGGTGATTGGTGAAGCAGAAGCTGGATCACTTTATGGTCTCTTGGTTCCTCTTGTTCTTCTGCTTGTGGATGGTATTTTCTAAACTTATCTGAGTTCTTGATCTCTCTGAGGAATTTTAACTTTGTTTAAACCAATGCTATATTTTTTATTAGGTAGCAGTCCCATTGAGGTTACTGATCCAAACTGGGAGTTGTATCTCCTGATTCAAAAGAAAATTGATCTGCAGGGTGACGAACAAAGTTTATTGCTTGGTTTAGCTGCTGCATATCGTTTTTACCATTATCCTCAGAGTTCTCGTTTGCGAATCAGTCAGGTTCAGATATTTCTTTTCATTATATTAGTAAAGTTTTGGGCTTTCACTTAAGCACTTTCAAGTAGGATCTATCGTTAAGTGTATGGATGCTTCTGGTTCTTTGAGTAATTTTTTTTATGAGGTTTTACGTAAATGGCAGATACTGGTATTGCCACCTTACCAGCACCAAGGCTATGGTCGGTACCTTCTAGAGGTGCTCTATGATGTTGCTGTTTCTGAAGATGTCTACGACCTGACAATTGAAGAACCGTTGGATTACTTGCAACATGTACGCACTTGTGTTGACATACAACGTCTGCTTGTTTTCCAACCAATCCAGCAAGCAGTTAATGAGGCTGTTTCACATCTGAAGCAAGGAAAATTATCAAAGAAAACTGAGATCCCGCGCCTCATACCACCCCGGTCTGCCATTGAGAATGTTCGGGAAAGCTTAAAAATTAATAAGAAACAGTTCCTCAGGTGTTGGGAGGTCTTGATCTATATTGGGCTTGATCCTGTTGACAAGTACATGGATGACTTTGTGAGGATCATTTCAAATCGTATGAGGGAAGATATAATTGGGATAGATTCTGGCACTGATGGGAAGCAAGTGATTCCAGTGGAGAGTGAATATGGTGAAGAGATGTCATTTGCCATGTATAAGTCACAATCTGGTGAGGCGGCTGGCACAGTTCAAATTATAGATGAAAATCAAGCAAATCAGGAAGAGCAGCTCCAGAAGTTAGTTGATGAGAGAGTGAGAGAGATCAAGTTAGTAGCGGAGAAAGTAGCTCCACCTTGTGTATGAGCATGTATTAGCAATCTGTCAAAGCTGCAATGGTAGGCCCTGTATTTGCTGATATGACCATGCATTCTTTTAAAATGCATCTTTGGGAATTGGAATTTCAGAGGCGTCTTTGTAAATGATTGAGCTTTTCTCCTCTAGAATGTTAGGATGTTAGGACTAAAGTTGTAATGAATTTGACCAGCTATAGCTCTTGACATGCATTTTATGTGCTCACCCTCTTGTAAGTGTTGTCCTGAGTTCCTCCTTTTGTTTGTTTAAGAGAAAAATTAATTTTGGACATCAAAGTGTCTCGTAGATTGATATTAGATTTTTGACTGTAGGATCATTGAAATTCAGTGAACGGTGGATTTTGGTACTTCAATTCAATAGAATGGTGCTCATATTTTTACTTCGTGTCATATTCACCTACTTAAATTCATTGTTAACCTGATCACGCTCTTCTACTTTTATGGTTAAAAGCAGGTTAAAGCCTGATTTTGGTACTAAATATTAAGAACGAATGTTTACAATAGTAGACAACAATGTTTACCCATGAAAATTTTGGTAACTACCAACCTTTTTAACGATAATAGCCTTTTTTTATTTTTTTCCAGAAAATCTTATTTGGAAAGCATGTTAAGGCGGATAACTTATCCAAACTTTTGGTGGTCATTTCGCGTATAGAGATTCAGATACAATGGTGATTTATTGAGACAACACAACTTTTAGGTTGTTATTTCTAAAGGGGAAAATGTCAATAACTGACCTAAGAGCTAAGACATATGAAGAATCCCCTTGAATTTGATCTTATAAGAGGGAGAAATGTAAACCAGACCGGTAGAGGGATAAATGGATGGCTTTGATGTAGGGACGTTAGTTGCTAGGAAGAATTTTAGGAGGAAATAGATTAAGTAATGATTTTAAATTCGCAATTTAACAAATTTTCAACACCTTCAAATTTGATATTTTAGGAGGGAATTTCACAATCAATAATAAAATAGTCGTTCTATAACTAAAACATTTTCATTCATTCTATTTCTTCCTACTACCACATAAGGGAGATGATTTTAGTATCTCTTCTTCTTCTTTTACTAAACACAACTAGGGAAAGTTTTCTCATTCATCTCCTATCTCCCTTCCCTAGGTGATGTACCACTTCTTTCTTCCATTCTATTAGAGTTGGCAATTTGGGCTGGGCCGGCTCAGCTTGGCTTGTTCATGTGTGGGACTGGGCTTAGCCCGACCTGATCCCAGGCCCGGGCTAGGCTTGGAATCTCGGCCTGGCCTTTTTTTTTTAAAAAAAAAAAATAATAATTTTGGGCTCTTGTTGTAGAAAAAACAAAGGAAAAAAAAAGGGCCAAGCACAGGCCGGAGCAGGCCAGCTCGTTTCGGCCCGTTTTAGGCCAAGCCAGTTGGCACGCCTAGGAGCCCGGCAGGCCAACAGGCCCGGGCTGGCCCGACCCGCCTTTTTGACAGGTCGGCCCATCCTGTCCGCCCCTTTGAGCCTGTTATGGGCTGGACCGCCCAGTCCGCCCATTTTGCCACCTCTGCATCTTATCACACATAATATTATTTTAAAAAGACTTATAATTTGACTTATTCCAAAGGGTCAACTGCAAAAAAAAAAAATTAATTTTGGGCTCTTGTTGTAGAAAAAACAAAGGAAAAAAAAAGGGCCAAGCACAGGCCGGAGTAGGCCAGCTCGTTTCGGCCTGTTTTAGGCCAAGCCAGTTGGCACGCCTAGGAGCCCGGCAGGCCAACAGGCCCGGGCTGGCCCAACCCGCCTTTTTGACAGGTCGGCCCATCCTGTCTACCCCTTTGAGCCTGTTATGGGCTGGACCGCCCGGTCCGCCCATTTTGCCACCTCTGCATCTTATCACACATAATATTATTTTAAAAAGACTTATAATTTGACTTATTCCAAAGGGTCAACTGCAAAAAAATACCCTGAAGTTTGAGCGTTTTGTAATTTAAACCCTAAAGTTTAGACTCTGTAAAATAATACTTTGAGATTAAAACTTTCTGAAAATTAATACTATAGACGGACTTTTTGACCAATTTTAGCAACGAAAAAATAATAATATCCTCCATTAAAACTAGATTAATCCTTATTATTCTCTTAATTTTGAGAATATTATTATATTTTATCAGTTAAAATTATTCAAAAAGTCAACTCAGGGTATTAATTTTCAGAAATTCGTAATCTCAGGGTATTATTTTACAGAGTCCAAACTTCAGGGTTTAAATTGCAGAATACTCAAACTTCAAAGTATTTGTTTGCAACTATCCCTATTTCAAAATCTGACCCTCGTGTCATCTGAATTAGTGAATTAGAGTAAGAGAATGATAGATTTCGGCTTATAATTAATTTAAGAACTGCGTATACTGATTTTCAAATAAGATTAAACTTATGGGCACGTCTACAGTAGGAGCGTCCCTACGTAAGGCTCCCATCAAACGGTGTATAGACAGGAGCCTTACATAGGGACGCCCCTACTATAGCCGCCTCCTAATCTTATTATGTGAATATCTCCACTATGCTTCCTTATTATGTTGTGACTGACAAATTTCACTGCTGCAAAGCAATTTGCATCATGTAACTATTTTGAGTAGGGGTGTTTATGGCTGGTCTGGACGGTCTAAATCGCCAATTCAGAAACCAATCTGAATGTGCGGTTTGGCCAGTTCACCAATCCGTGCGGTTTAAGTTGGTCGATTCAAACCGGCCAGACCGCACTTATATTTTTGCGGCCGATTTGGGCAGTTTTTGCGGTTTGAAAACTTACAAAATTTGAATTAATACAATATCAACTAAGTTCATATCATAATCATACTTCATCTAAAATATAAAGTCCAAATATAAAACGAAACCATAATATAGTTAAAAGTTATAACTAAATCGAAAGTCCTACTAAACTTAAACTTTAGTCACAACTTACAGCCTAATCAAAATTGAAAAGTAAAATTAAAAGTCTAAAATATCATAAGAGTCTTATGTAATATAGTCTTAAATGAGCTAAGAGTAATCACTACTCAATTAGAATGAATGAACTTAAACTTTTAACTATTAATATACATATATATATATATTTAAAAATATATGTACAAATTTATTGGCCGGTTCGGTTTGAATCTGAACGAATTTGTCCAAAATTAAGAACCGAACCGGCCAAGTCAGTTTTCATATTTTCTAATCTGTAATCAGCCATTTAAGAAGAGAAACTGTATGATTCGGTGCGATTTAAACTGAATTTGGCGATTTTCGCAGTTTGACGGTTATTTTGAACACCATAATTTTGAGGCCATTCCTGATTCCCATTGGAACAGCTAGCTAAATTATTACTTTTTTAAAGTGGGCACATCAATTAATCATTCTGGTTTATTAATACCAATAGCATATTCAATCTGTCAATTCTTAATCGACTCGCCTTGTTCTTATACATGCCTAGTTATTTCTTCCCTTCCCTTTTTTTTTTCCCTTCATTATATTGGATAATGTGTGGAACAATAAAAAGTAATGATCAATGTTTGACTGGAAATTTTGAGACTAAAACTTTATTCATATGTGACATTTCTCAACTCATTCATATATCACAAAACACAATGTTTAAACTATATTTTGAAACTTGAAAATAGTACATATATAGAATCACAAAAAGAACTACAATTTTACAACTTATTTCTTCAAAAGAAAATCTCCAGCAGGGTTCGTCTCACTTCATGGAAGAATACAAGTGCGCAAGCAAAGAACAATCACACTCTATAGTATAATCTCCACCATTCTCTTCGAGGATGCAAAGATGACTTCCTAAGATGTAAAATGCTCCTGACACAACAATAAATGATGGAAATCACGACCAATATTTATGTGGAAAGCAATAAATTAATTATGAAGTTACTGCAAGACAATAATGATATAAGCAACTTATTCAAATTTTTGAGACACAGATTTGTGTTTGCCATTTAGCTTTTGATCATTCTCAGTATTTTTGCCTTGTGTATTGCAGCCGTTACGTAAACTGATTCTCCTAAGTCATTCAATAGCTTGAAATAGGCATATCTGAAGGACTTGTAGAAGATTAATGTGCCACAAACTCCCCAAAGTGCAACTACAAAGCCAAGCCCCATACTGATGTAAAATCCTCGGGTTAAAAGCTCATCATTTGCCTCTTGATCAGTAGCTTTAGGAACAGTTTTTTGAACTTCATCTCCTTGGCACTTCTTTGGAAGTGGAGCTCCACATAGTTCAGGATTTCCTATGTACGAACCAATATGCAAGCTCTGGAGTTGTGTGCCTGTTAGAATTTTTCCAGACAAATGGTTGTTTGACAAGTCTAATATGTTTAGAGGTCTATCTGAGTAAGGCTTGATGGAATTTGGCCAACAAGATGGTTCCGCGATAAATCAGGA
Source organism: Trema orientale (assembly GCA_002914845.1). Taxonomy (NCBI): domain Eukaryota; kingdom Viridiplantae; phylum Streptophyta; class Magnoliopsida; order Rosales; family Cannabaceae; genus Trema; species Trema orientale. The sequence goes on along the minus strand of JXTC01000012.1, from coordinate 1,746,787 downwards.
GTGTCTAAAGATTTCAACTGACCAATCTCTAGAGGGATTTGTCCACTTAAACTGTTTATTGATAAATCAAAGAAACCAACCCGACAAGCTTAGTGATTTCTCTTGGAATTTCTCCCATGATATTATTGCTTGACAAATCTATGCTTAATAGCAGTCTTAGGATACTTCCATATTTGGACAATTTCCCTTTCCACACCAATAGGATCTCATCCTGATATATTCCCATAGAAGTTGCAAAAGCATAATCCAGCTTGACTACATAATCCTGCTCAATATTCATCTTTACGCTTCCACTTGTTTTCATTGCAGTAAAATTACCAAGACAATTAGGGAGACTCCCTGAGAGGTTGTTTGAAGACAGGTCAAGCAATTGAAGATTTTGTATATTACAAAGACTTGAAGGAATGCTCCCGTAGAAGTGATTAGACCGCAAACCAAGAATCACAAGATTTGTTATATTACTTATCCATGTCGGAACAGGTGCCGATAATTTGTTTTCGCCCACATCCAAAACTACTTATAACTCTGTACAGTTAATCAAGGATGAAGGTATGTCTCCTGTCAAGTTGTTATACCCCAAATGTAAAGTCTTAATCTGAGTTAAGGAGCCGAAAGAGATTGGAAATTTTCCTGAGAGCTTATTATTTGCCAAGAGAAGAACAGATAATGATTTAAAATGTGACCAGCAATCTGGAAGCTCTCCATATAACTGATTGTTTGAAATGTCGCAAAAAGCCAAGTATGCATGCTCAGATATACCACACAGGGAATCTATCTTTGAAAATTTATTTCTGGAAAGATGTAATTAGCCGGCCGCTTTAAATAGAGAAAATGGTAGTGAACCTTCTAACTGATTTGAACTCAAGTCTATCTCAGGATGGCGTAGAAATTCTTTTATTGAAGTAATTAATCAACTCCGCCAAAGAATTATTATCCATTTTCCAAACTAAATTTTGCCTGATAGCTTGCTATTCAAGAAATAGCTAGTGACTTCAAATACTATAAACAACAGTCAAGAAGCTCTCCTTACAATTGATTATATAAAATATTAAAATGAGTCAAATGTGAATCATCATATATATCGCATAACGAATGAATTTATTTTTCAAATTTTATTTCCGCACCGTTTGGAACTTGAATTTTTTGAAGGAGAAAAAGAATTCCAATATATTTCTCTTGTTTGGATACAAGTAAAAAAATGACAGAAATGTTTTTCAAGAAAAGTGATAGTTTGATTTAGTATTATTTTTTAGTATATAGAATTCTGACATATTAATTAGTAAAATAAAAAATATCAAAAATTAAACTTCTATAAACTTTTAAGAAAAATATTTTCTTATATTTTTTCTCACAATTTTTTTTTCCTCTAAGTTCCAAACGGAACCTAAAAATACAAGGAAGACACTTTGAATGTAGAAATCAAAATTGAAATTTCTAACTAATTTGAACTCGATCTATAACGTGATAGCCTAGAAATTCACAGGAAAAATTATTGATTGTTACACAGACTGGTTATTATAAAAGTTTTATTGTTAGCAACTTGGGAGATAAATTCCACAACTAATTGAAAATGACTCGGAATCAGTAATAGGATTTGTCAATGAATTTGGTGATTACTTTTGCAACGAGGTCAACACACGTTTCAGGTCGTTCTAGATCGACGTGAAGGCTTTCTCAAATAGTGGGGTCCAAATGTTTCAAATATGAAATTGTTCCATTTTTAGCAATGCTGCTTTCTTGTATATTTGCTTCTATTTAAAAATGTAATAGCAACTTTTCTAACTACTTGTTTTTTTTTTGATAAATAAATTAGAAAAATTCGTTGTTAGTATAAGGAATAAACGTTAATGGATTGAATTGAATAATTTAGACGTATTAATCTAGGTCAAATCAGAAATCTTAGGTTTTTAATTAGTGAGAGATTTCTTGAATTATCCTTTGGCTTAATTTAATTTATTTTGTTTTATTTTTCTTTTAGTCATCTTTACATTTGCTCAAATAAAATCAAAAATTAATAAAATTCGGTAACTAGCATAATAAGTCAGTGGAACGATATTTTATTCACTCTGAATTACTTATCCGATAATAAAATTGCTTTTAATATTTTACACAACAGTAGTGCAAAATTTCTTTAAGCAATGCTAATTTCACGTGCATACATTTGCTAATTATATTTTAAAATGTAGTACCAACTACTTCTCTACCCACTTCTTGTCTTGGAGTGTTTTTTCTGTTCGACAATTCTTATCCTTTCACATAAATACATAATAATTTGACTCTCACCACTTGCTTTTTCTTATTAATTTATAGCAGTACTTTTTTTTTACGAAGACGGAAGATGGGTGATGATCATTTTAGATTTATAAAACTCATTCATGCGTTATCCATCTGTAAAGCGTAATTACTTGACTCATTCTACAAACGACTTTATGATCAAAATAATATTGAGATTATAAGCAGTTCATAATTTTCGCTTTCGGAAAGGAACCAACTCTGGCAGAGAAATTATTCCATCTTCCGTGATCTACATACTTTTTCCAAAATACCATCGCAGAACTATTTTAGGCAAAGTGTAAGGGAATACCTTGTAATTGAAACCTGTTCGATTCTACGTACGGTAGTGATGTATATCTCTATCAATATCAGAGTTAGAGACTGGTGGCGAGCAATGGGACTTGTTGTTTAGATAATTGAGATACTGTAGTATGGTTTTCCTCTACTATGATTCTGGAATTTCCCTCCATAGAGCTGATGAATTTAGTGGAGGAGGAGAACAAGAACAATGCCATTAATTTCTTCGACTCCAGATCTAAAATTTCGTTTTTCAGTTTTCTTTTCCCAAACATAGCTTTATGGGATATTAACTTAAGACAACATCTGGCAGATTAATAGCAATGGACAGGAAATAGGACAATAACTTGGACAGACGATTTCATTCTAAGATGTAAATGAGGTAGAAGACTACACTAAACTGTTGACAAGCTAAGTCTACGTTTATATATATATATATATATGGACACCAATCTAGTAGGTATTTTTTTTTTACCTATGTATAGGTATCAATTGGGCCAATGAAAAATTTTTTTGTATATTTTTTTATATTAAAAAATAGGAGAGAGAAAAACATTAATAATGCACGTTTTTTCATGCATCTCATTTTAGCCGTTAGATCATTCTTAGATGATGATCCAACGGCTAGAAAAAAAATACCTATACATAAGTAAAAAAAAAAAATACCTGCCGGATTGGCAACCTATATATATATATATTTATATATGTAAATTGGTTGCCAATCCAGTAGGTAATTTTTTTTTTACCTATGTATATATATATTTTTTTAGTCGTTGGTGATCTAACGACTATGATGATATGCCTGAAAAGATATACATCATTAAGGTTATTTCTCTTTTTTATTTTTTAATATAAAGAATGTGCATAATAAATTTTAATTAGCCAAAATAATACCCATGTATATGTATAAAAAAATGTGCATAATAAATTTTAATTAGCCAAAATAATACCTATATATAGGAGAAAAAAATACCTATTAAATTGGTGCCTATATAAAATATATATATATAGGTAAAAAAAACTAACTAGATTGGTTTCTATATAAATTTTATATAAATATATATATATATACTTTTTTACCTATTCATTACATGTCACCTAAAATGACACATCATTGAAATTATTATTCTAAGATAATTTATTATGATGTTTAGCATTCTCCAAATAAAATATCCATTAGCAAAACCCATTATCCAAGCTAGTCGAAGTTGAGAAATGGAGAGCGACATCATTCTCGGAGAAGCTAATAAATTCATTTATGAAGTTCCATTTTGTTGTATCACGTAGATTCAATCTTCACTTTTCTCTTTTTTTCCTCATTTGTTTTAAAAAAAAAAAAATCGTTTGCTTTCCTTTTTTTAATTAGGGAATAGTTTTCTCTCTTTTGTCTCGTACTAAACACAATTAAAGAAGGGTTCTCTCGTTCCTCTCCTATCTAGGGACAATTTCTGCGAAGTTTTTCTAAAATTAATTCTTGTCTTCTCTAAATTTAGTATTGCCCTGTCTGAGCAGGTTAAATTTTAAGCATCCACCTCAAATTTTGAATTAGACTCTTCCTACAAGTGAAACATATTTGACTTTTGTCCCCGCATGGCTCTACTGTCCTCCTATCTTCCTGCCCTAGGTGCCGTATAGCTTCCTTTCATCCTACCAAATATAGTGTTATTATAAAAGGCTTTATAATTTGACTAATTCAAAAATCTACCCCACATGTTATCTAAATTTGTGGATTAGAGTCAGAGAATGATAAATTTAGGCTTATATTAAATGTAATAATTGCGTATTCTAGTTCTCAAAGACTCAAACAATATTAATCTTATTATATGAATATCTCCAGTATGCTTCTTTATTATGTTTTGACTCACAAATTTCACTACTGCTGCCAAGCACTTTCCATCATGTAAGTATTTTATGGCCGTTCTTGATTCCCATTGGAACAGCTAAATTATTATTTTTTAAAGTGGGCGCCTTAATACTAATAATATATTTAATCTGTCAAGTCGTAATCACGCCTAGTTCTTATCTTCTTCCTTTTACTTTTTTTTCCCCCTTCATATTATATTCGATAATGCTTGGAACACAAAACAGTAATTATCAATGTTTGATTGGAAACTTTGGAGACAAACTTTATTCATATGTGACATTTCTCAACTCATTCATATATTACACAAGCAGAACACACTGTTTAAAACTACATTTTGAGACTTGAAAATAGTGCATATAGAATCACAAAAAGCATTACAACTTATATCTTCAAAAGAAATTCTCCAGGAGAATGTGTCCGATCACTTCATGGAAGACTAAAGTGCACAAGCAAAGAACAATCACACTCTAAAGTATAATATCCGCCTTCTCTAATTTGAGGAAGCAAAGATGACGTCCTAAGCTGTAAAATACAATAAAAGAGATCATGTAGTTACTGTAAGATAATAATGGTATAAGCAACTTATTCAAATTTTTGAGACAGAGATTTGTGTTTACCATTTAGCTTTTGATCATTCTCAGTATTTTTGCCTTGTGTATTGCAGACGTTACGTAAACCGAATCTCGTACATCATTCAAGAGCTTGAAATAGGCATATCTGAAGGACTTGTTGAAGATTAATGTGCCACAAACTCCCCAAAATGCAACTACAAAGCCAAGCCCCATACTGATGTAAAATCCTCGGGTTAAAAGCTCTTCATCATCTGCCTCTTGATCAGTTGCTTTAGGAAGACGTTTTGATCTTCATCTCCTTGGCACTTCTTTGGGAGTGGATCTCCACATAGTTCAGGATTTCCCATGTACGCATCACTATGGAAGCTCTGGAGCTGTGTGCCCGTTGGAATTTTTCCGGACAAACGGTTGTTTGACAAGTCTAATGTGTTTAGACGATCTATCTGAGTGAGGCTTGATGGAATTTGGCCAACAAGATGGTTCCGCGATAAATCAAGAGTGTCTAAAGATTTCAAGTGACCAATATCTAGAGGGATATGTCCACTTAAATTGTTTATCGATAAATTTAAAGAAACCAACCCCACAAGCCCAGTGATTTCTCTCGGAATTTCTCCCATGATATTATTGCTCGACAAATCAATGCTTTTCACCAGTCTCAGAGTACTTCCATATTTGGACAATTTCCCTTTCCACACCAGTAGGATCTCATCCTCATAAACACGTGTAAAAGCATCCGGCTCATTGACTATAAATTCGTATCCAATATTCATCTCTATGCTTCCAATCTTTTTCATTGCGGTAAAATTTCCAAGACAATTAGGGAGACTTCCTGAGAGGTTGTTTGAAGACAGATCAAGCAATTGAAGACTTTGTAGATTACAAAGATTTGAAGGAATGCTCCCGTAGAAGTGATTGGACCGCAAACTAAGAATCACAATATTTGGTATATCACTTACCCATGTTGGAACAGGTCCCGATAATTTGTTTTCTTCCACATCCAAAACTACTAACTTTGTACAGTTAATCAAGGATGAAGGTATGTCTCCTGTCAAGTTGTTATACCCCAAATGTAAAGTCCTAATCTGAGTTAAGAAGCCGAAAGAGATTGGAAATTTTCCCGAGAGCTTATTATTTGCCAAGAGAAGAACATTTAATGATTTAAAATGTGACCAGCAATCTGGAAGCTCTCCATATAACTGATTGTTTGAAATGTCGAAAAAATACAAGTATGCATCCTTAGAAATATCACACAAGGAATCTATCTTTGAAAATTTATTTCCAAAGAGACGTAATGCGGCCACTTTGAAGAGAGAAACTGGTACCGAACCTTCTAACTGGTTTAAACTCAAGTCTATATTGGAATTGCCTTGAAATTCAAATGACAACTTATCGAATGTTCCACTGATTTGGTTATTAGAAAGGTTTAAATGCTGCAAAGTGGGAGATAGATTCCATGACCAATTGGGAATAGAGTCAGAAATTCCAGAACTGGAAATATCAAGGTACAAAAGGTTGTTTTGAGTTTGAATCCATTTGGGGAATCGAGGACCTAACTTGCATGATGCAAAAAGCAAGTATTCTAGTTGAAAAGGAGGAATCCAATCAAAACTAGTATTCAAAATTAACTGATTAAAGGAGAAACCCAAATAATAGAGCTTGGAGAGTTTCAAAAAATGGGCTTCTGTGATCACACCTTTCAAAGAGTTTCCAGATAAATCTAAACTCACCAACTGTGTTAGTTGTCCAATACTTTCAGGTACGGCTCCATTTAGTTGATTCCTGGAAAGTTTTAGTTCCTTGAAAGACGAAACTAAAGAATGGTCAGAAATTGGACCTTTGATTCGATTTCCACTTAAATCCAACTTCTCTAGAGAGTAACGACTGCACTTGGAGGATGAGACAGTAAAATCAGGGAGTTCTCCGCTGAGATTGTTCCGAGATAAATACAGTGTACGCAGTTTACATAAACTCCAAACGAAGTTCGGAATCTCTCCTTGGAGCAAATTATCACTAAGATCAAGTTGTGTAAGTGCTGTCATGTTCCCAAAGGCTTCCGGAATTGAATCTGGCAATTGGTTGAAGGAGAGGTCGAGATGGACAAGGCTTTGATTAAAGTTGAAAACCCATTGGTATATAGAATTCGAAATATTCATGTTTTGGGAAAGATCAAGGTCGGAAAGAGACTTTGAAGAATTTTTAAGGGAAAGAGACGAAGGAATGATATAACTTGGAAGGCCACAGTCTGTCAACTTCAAAGAGGTAAGGTTAGGGAGTTTATTATTAATTATTTGCAACCAGTCATCGGCTTTGCTCAAATCTATGAAACTGAGGTCAAGTACTCTCAAAGAAGAAAGATGAGAAAGCCACCCCAGATTTTCTACACTCAAAGCAGGATAATAATAATTATTGCTAAGATCAAGAACCTCTAACCTGGAAAGGTTTCCAAGCTGAGGAGGAATTTCTCCTACAATTTCAGTATATGACAGATTGAGGTATCTTAGTTTGCTGAGAGTACCCAAGAAACTTGGAATTCGGATTCCATGAAAGCCAATGCCACTGAGGTCCAAACGTTTCAAGTACGACAACTCAACCAAAGAAGAACTGATCATATTACCTCTCAGAAGCCAAAGAATCTGATTTGAGACATTGAAGGCCGAAGCCGAAGCCGAAAGGGAAAGATCAAGCTCAATGACATGATGACCAGATTTGTTGGCGCACCGAATTCCAAGCCACTTGCAACAGTCCTTTTTTTCTTCTTCATTCCCCCATGAGGAAAGAATATCAGGCATACTATTGTTCCAGAGCCAAAGATTTTGTTTGATCTTGAGGAGGGCTTGTCTCTCTGCTTCTATGCACCTGATTTTCGGTTCTCCAAGTCCAACTGATGAAGTGTTGGATCCCTGGCTACATAACACGCAAAGAAAAAGTAGTACTAAAAGCACCCCAATATGAGGGGACATTTTTAATGATTTGCTACTCATGATTACACTATGATATGTCACAGTAAAAAGGTAAGAGACTTAACGAGAGATATAATCCAAGTACCTACTTCAGTTTCGAGTCGAAGAAAAATTTTGATGAAGCAAGGGATTCAGAATACTAAGCCAAAAATACTACTAGTTCGGCTACGCATATTGCTGCTCACGACGTTGGATTTGCGGTTCTATTTATATGGTTCTTAAGTGCCTCTGATTGGAACCCATATTTTGGAGGGAAAAAAAATTATAAGGAAAGAGTAATGAAAAAGTAAAGAAGAAGATACTTTTCTCAAAAATTTATAGAACTTTATTATAACATTTTTTATTTTTATTAAATAATGTGTCAAAATTTTATATATTAGAAAACAACATTAAATTAAAATTTCATTTAAAAAAATAATAATTTTCATCATTTTTTGTTTTAATCTAAACAAATAAAAATAAAGTCCCTCGAATTTTTTTTTATTTTCCCCTAAAAAACAGAGGCAGTGTTATATACTTTTCTCCTATATATATATATGTATATAAATTATGAAAAGTGATATTTTAAGAAGTATAATGCTAGGTATCCTAATTAATTTTTTAAAATTTTTGTACCAATATATGTGGCAAGTGAGTTGTCAGTTTGTCACTATTCACTTTGTGTATTAAAACTTATCATAGATGAATTTAATATAATTCACTAATTGAATAATGACAACTCACATATTGATATTAAAAATTACGTAAACTATTTAGGATATTTAGTATTATGTTATTTTGATGCATGCATGCTTTTTTTTTTTTTTTTTGAAATTATAATGTCTAACTTTTCTACCCACTTCTTCTTCTAGTTATCTTTATTTAAATAACTAGCTAATCAAGTTCACTTGTAGTAAGCTCCACTAAAATTTTTAAATAGGTAGGGATTAGGGATTTGGAGTTTGGACCGTATATCCCGACGTTGGCAGTACGGTAGGGTGTGGTTGATTGTGCTAATTTTCTTCTAAAAGTCTTTTAATATGATTTAATATAGTTACTTTAATCACGTCTTTGTTACGGTGCTTATTTTATTTTTATAAAGAAAGCATCATATGCCATGACTTAGATTTAGGAAACTCCTTGAATCGTTCTGTAAAGACTAAAGCATTATTTGACTCAATATTTCACAAATGACTAATTATTGTCAAAATCATGAAATTAGCTTTTTATATGTTTTAGAGCTCAATGGGTAGGTGCAACAGTTCAACTTCCAGAGTACATGTATTATTATTTTTTATTTGTAATAAGTGATTGTAATAAGTTATGGTCATTAGTTAAACTTTTTATGTGTTTTACTTCAGTAAAATTATTTCAAAATTTTCTTTTGAAATTCGTTGGCGTACCGAATTCCAAACCAATTGGAACAGTCTTTTTTTTATTCTTCATTCCCCCATGAGGAAAGAATCTCAGGCATACTATTGTTCCAGAGCCAAAGATGTTGTTTAATCTTGAGGAGGGCTTGTCTCTCTGCTTCTATGCACCTGATTCTCGGTTCTCCAAGTCCAACTGATGAAGTGTTGGATCCCTGGCTACATAACATGCAAAGAAAAAGCAATACTAAAAGCACCCCAACTTGAGGGGACATTGTTAATGATCTGCTACTCATGATTACAATTATGATATGTCACAGTAAAAAAGTAAGACTTAACGAGAGACAAAATCCAAGTACCTACTTCAGTTTTGAGTACTCGAAGAAAAATTTTGATGAAGCAGGGGATTCAGACCATGTGTGTATATATATATGTATATATATGTAGCCAAAAATGCTACTAGTTCGGCTAGGCATATTGCTGCTCACGACTTTGGATTTGCAGTTCAATTTATATAGTTCTTACATGGTTCCATTTGGAACTCATATTTTGGGGCGGGGGGGAATTGCAAGTAAAAATCATGAAAAAGGAAAGAAAATATTTTTGTTTATGGAATTTTATTTTGATATTTTTTTATTTTTACTAATTAATATATCAAAATTCTATATACTAACATTAAATCAAAATCTTATTTTTTATTTCAATCAAAAACAATGAAATCTTTGAAATTTTTTTCTCCCCCTTCCAAAGTCTAAATTTCAAACGGAGTCAATATTAAATACTTTTCTCCTGTATATATGTATATAAATTATGAAAAGTGATAATTTAAGGAATGCTATTTTGACGCATGCATGCTTTTGCTCTTATTTTTTCGTTTAAAAATTATAATGTCTAACTTTCTACCCACTTCTTCTTCTTCTATTTATCTTTATTTAAATAACTAGCTAATTACGCTCACTTGTACTAAGCCACACTAAAGTTTTTAAATAGGTAGGGATTTGAACGGTATATCACGACCTTGGTGGTACGGTAGGGTGTGGTTCCACCACACACAACTGATAGTGCTAATTTTCTTCTACAAGTCTTTTAGTGTGATTTAATATAGTTACTCTAATCACGTCTTTGTTACGGTGCTTATTTTGTTTTTTATAAAGAAAGCATCATATGCCATGACTTTGATTTAGGAAACTCCTTAAATCGTTCTGTAAAGACTAAATCATTATGTGACTCAATATTTCACAAATGACTAATTATTGTTAAAATCATGACATTAGTTTTTTATGTGTTTTAGAGCTCAATGGGTAGGTGCGACAGGAATTGAATATTAAGTCGGGAGTTCAAATTCCAAAGTACATGCATTATTTTTTTTTTTATAATAAGTGGTGGTCATTAGTTAAACTTTTTACGTGTTCCACTTCAATAAAGTAATTTCAAAATTTTCTTTTTATTGAGGTAATTAATCAACTCCGCCAAAGAAATTATTATCTATTTTTCAGATTAAATTTTGCCTGATAACTTGTTATTTGAGGAGTTAAGAAATAGCTAGTGATTTCAAATACTTTAAACAACAATCAAGAAGCTCTCCTTACAACTCATTATATAAAATGCTAAAAAGGGTCAAATGTGAATCATCAGATATATCACATAACGAATTAATTTATCTTCTAAATTGTATTTCCTTAAAGATGTAAGGAGGACACTTTGAACAGAGAAATCAAAATTGAAAATTCTAACTGATTTGAACTCATCTATAACGTGATAGCCTAGAAATTCACAGGGAACATTATTGATTGTTACACACATTGGTTATTAGAAAAGTTTTATTCTTAGCTGTTGGAATTAAAACGATTTTCGCAGCGGAAGATTGGCCCAGGAACATTCAAAAATTTTCTCAAAATAATTGACTATATGAGTGCATAGTATTAATTTATAGTAAATAGGAATACACAAAGAGAATAGATCTAATACCTCTTGTAGCCTATCAGCGGATCCTAGTTTTATTGTCTTCTAAACCACGATCTTCCAATCCAAGCCTCAAGCACAACTGGATGAACGTGTGGGCGTTGCGTACAATTTCTTAAACTGACACACTTTAGGCACTTGCAATTTTCTCAACACATGAGATTGCAAGAGTTTGTTCTACAGAGAATAGGAAGACACTCTTCTTTTTCTCTCTAGTTTATGGAGGCTCAATAGAAAATAATACGTAG
>JXTC01000012.1:1720958-1731307 GCA_002914845.1 Trema orientale | reverse complement strand
CAATTCATAATTGGAGCTAGGTCAAGTTCCGTTTACCTCTCCAATTACATCTTTATCCTTGTGTACCATTGATTCTCTAATGAACAATTAATTTATAAATCTATTATAAATTGAGTACTCAAACTGTTCAAGTCCTGAATCAATACACAAGGGAATCATCTTTCTAACTTCCTAATGGAAGGAATGGATTCCATATCTGTAAGTTACATTCCTAGCTACTCATCTCATTATGCTCCCAATATACAAGTATTTCGATATGTTTAAAAAACAAATCTTTAACAAGTATGTCAAAGAACATAACGTTATAAATAGGAGTCTATAACTACTCAGGATTAAGATTGATCTACATATGATCATCTAGTGACATTATTTGAACTCTCAACAGTTAACGGAATTTATGTTAGATTCAAATTATGTCTGGTCCAGTCCTATATAATCGAATTATATAAAGTATCTCCATTATGATGTCAACACATCAATAGTCCGGATAAGACTATTACATTCTCAATGTTAATGGACCATACTAATAATATTTAATTAAAGATCCTAAATTTTAATTAATTATTACGGACTATATTTAGTTTTATTATCCACAAATTTAATCCTCACGTATATAACACTTATATACTAAATTTGTGGTTACATAAATAAACTAGGAATTTTCTGATATTTAAAAACATACCAATTATGTACAAATTCAAATAGAAAAATATCATTTTATTAATTCAGCAAATATCCAAAATATACATGCTTTTAGGGCATAAACCCTAACAATAGCAACTTGGGAGACAAATTCCACAAGCAATTTGAAAAAGACTCGGAATTAATAATAGGATTTGTCATTGAATTTGGTGATTACTTTTGCAACGAAGTCAACACACATTTGAGGTCGTTTGTGAAAGGCTTTTTTTTCAAATAGTGGGGTCCAAATGTTTCAAATATGAAATTGTTCCACTTTAAGCAATGCTGCTTTCTCGTATAATTTGCTCCTATTTAGAAATGTGTGCTTTTTCTATTCGACAATAATGCTTTTCTTCCAACACATAATAATTAATTACGTTCATCACTTACTTTTGTTGTCATTATTATTACAGTATCCATTTAATATACATAAAGATGGACAAGAAGTGGTGATTTAGATTTTTTTTTATTTAAATAGTGGTGATTTAGATTTATAAAACTCATTAATCCGTTGTCGTTCTATAAAGCATTCTTTGACTCATTCCACAAACATCGTCAAGATCACGGAATTAGCTTTCACAATTTTCCTTGCTTTTGGAATAAACGACAAAACCTACATAAAAGGACACGACACTTACCTTAAATAGTGGTGATAGATTTATAAAACTCATTAATGCGTTGTCGTTCTATAAAGCATTCTTTGACTCAGTCCACAGACAACATCGTCAAGATCACGGAATTAGCTTTCACAATTTTCCTTGCTTTTGGAATAAACGACAAAACCTACATAAAAGGACACGACACTTACCATAAATTGACAATTTCTTAAAAAATAATCCAAAAACGACAATTATCTTACAAACGACAATAACTTTAAAAGGACGGCGCACATTGGAGACAACAATGCTAACGAACGAGATTCAATGAAACGACAATTAGTCTAGAAAACGGCAACACAACAGAAAACTAGAAAACCGATAAATTTGATCTTCAATTAATCTTGTACAAACGCTTTAGTTTAATTCTATTTTTAATCCCTAAAAATTAACTCAAATGTCATTTTGGTCCATAATTTTTAAAATGCCTCAAACTCGGTCCTTAAATTATGTTTTTGTTTCAATTTAGTTCCTAATTTTCATGATTTTAAAATATAACATTTGAAAGTTCTGGACTAAATAGAGCCAAAATCATAACTCAAAGACCATATTTGTGACATGTTAAAAGTCAAGGACAAAAATAGTATTCTGTTTATTTTCAAGGGACTAAAAATAAAATTAACCCAACAATAATTTGATTAACTTCAACTTCGAAAAAAAAACCAAAAAAAAAAAAACAATTTGATAAACTACATCATCTTCTATAAACGACAAACATACGAGACAATAATCAGTTCCCTTGAAATGACATTCTTGAAAACGTCAATAGCTTAATGATAACTTGATTTTGATAATATTGCCGACAAATAACAGTAACTCAGAAAATAACAATAAATTGGACAAGAAAGAAAACGACAACATCTCAAATAAACGACAATACGACAGCAACAATTTAGAAACGATTTATGTAAAATACACGCTCATAATGCTACTTGTTAAAGAGAAACCAGATATTTTTTGATTTCAAATTCCATTGTTCTTACAATTTTCCAATTCATATCCACACATGTGTACTTGCTGTTGAATAGTCAAAAAGGGTCGGCACCATGCACCACCCATGTGTTATTAAAAAAAAAAAAAAAAAAAAAAAGGAGGAGGAAGAAGGAGGAGGGGTTCACCTATAAATACCCCCCCTCCTCCTCTATTATCATCCCATTCTAAATCCTCTCCTTTTCTAAGAGAGAATTCAAGCCTAGGAATTCCTCTTAGTGTCCTATTTATTTTCTCCTAAATTGTTTAGAAAGAGTATTTTTCTCCTATTTCAAGAGAGAGGGGGTTCTTTTGTTCTCTCCTTATATTTAGAGAGAAGTGAGTTGTAATCTCCTTTTTATAGTAAAATTCTTCACAGCCTTATCCGTGGACATAGCATAAATTGGGTGAACCACGTTATATCTTTTGTGTGCCTTATCTTTTTCATTTTACCCAAATTTTCTCAAGTCGTATTTTAGCTGTGTGTTGTCACTTCCGCAAAGCCGATCTCCTAACAGTGGTACCAGAGCTATTGGTTGGAGTACTGTTCATATATACGGTACTATTCACGTATACAATACTGTTCACATATAGTGAAACGGTGGTAACTAAACAAATCGTGGTGAACAAAAATGGCGGCAAAATTCGATATTGAGAAGTTTAATGGGAGCAATTTCTCGCTGTAGAAAATAAAGATAAAAGAAATCTTGAGAAAAGATAATTGCCTAGCAGCAATTGGGGAAAGGCCTGCTGAGATTACTGATGATAAAAGGTGAGACGAGATGGATGGCAACGCTGTCACTAACTTACATCTGGCGTTAGAAGATGGAGTCCTGTCGAGCATTGAGGAGAAGAAGACAGCCAAGGAGATATGGGATACACTAACAAAGTTGTATCAGGCCAAGTCGCTTCACAATAAAATTTTCTTGAAGAGAAGGCTTTACACCATTCGGATGGTGGAATCAACAACGGTGACCGACCACATCAACACCCTCAATACTCTATTTTCACAGCTCACAGCAATGGAGCATAAAATAGAGGATAATGAACGTGCAGAAATCTTACTTCAAAGTCTACCTTATTCGTATAATCAACTCATCATAAATGTGACTAGCAATACCACAACTCTAGTTTTCAACGATCTTACAGCTGCTGTTCTCGAAGAAGAAAATCGGCGTAAGAATAAGGAAGACAGATTCGTAAGTTCACAGCAAGCAGAGACTTTAACGATGAGAGGAAGATCAACGGAACGTGGCCCTAGTGGGAGTCAAAGTTATGGTAGATCAAAGTTAAGAAGTAAGAAGAATGTCAAGTGTTATCACTGTGGCAAGAAAGGGCACATCAAAAGGGAGTGTTGGCAACTCAAGAAGAATGGAGATTCCAGAGGGAAGGACCCTGAGTCATCAAATGCTCAGGGGAATGTGGCAAGTACTTCAGATGATAGAGAAATCTTTTACAGTGAAGCAGCAACAGTTTCTAAGGACAGACGGCAGCTCACTGATATTTGGCTAGTGGATTCGGGAGCAACATGGCACATGACTTCTCACAGAGAATGGTTTTACACATATGAACCTGTCTCTGGAGGATCTGTGTTCATGGGTAACGATCATGCCTTAGAAATCGCTGGGATTGGCACCATCAATATGAAGATGTACGATAGCACTATTCATACTATTCAGGAGGTGCGACATGTGAAAGGCCTGAAGAAGAATCTATTGTCTTTGGGACAATTAGATAATCTTGGTTGCAAAACTCGTGTCGAGAATGGAATCATGAAGATCATGAAGGGCACGCTTGTAGTAATGAAGGCGGAGAAGATCACAGTAAATCTGTACATGCTTAAAGGAGATACACTGATGGAAGTAGAGGCATCAGTTGCTTCAACAAATTCCGGAGAAGAATCAACGATGATGTGGCATCATAAGCTTGGTCATATGTCGGAACGAGGCTTGAAGACTCTCTCTGAACGAAGGTTGCTTCCCGGTCTCACAAAGGTATCTTTACCCTTTTGTGAGCATTGTGTCACAAGTAAGCAGTATAGATTAAAGTTTAGCACATCTAGTTCTAGAAGTAAAAAAATTTTAGACTTAGTTCACTCTGATGTTTGGCAAGCACCGATAATGTCCCTAGGAGGAGCTAGATACTTTGTATCTTTTATTGATGATCACTCCAGGAGATGTTGGGTGTATCCTATTAAGAGGAAGGCAGATGTATTTCCAGTCTTCAAAATATTCAAAGCGCGGATAGAGCTTGAATTTGGAGAAAAGATCAAGTGTTTGAGGACGGACAATGGAGGAGAATATACAAGCGATGAGTTTGATAACTTCTGTCAACAAGAATGTATCAAAAGGCAGTTCACAATGGCGTACACTCCTCAACAAAATAGAGTGGCAGAGCGGATGAACAGAACCTTGTTAGAAAGGACAATAGAAATGTTGAGAGCTGCAGGTCTACCCAAGACATTCTGGGCAGAAGCAATCAAAACCGCCTGTTATGTGATCAATCGATCTCTATCAACAACGATTGATCTGAAGACACCGATGGAGATGTGGACTGGTAAGCCAGTTGATTATTCTCGCTTACATATATTTGGAAGTCCTGTGTACGTGATGTACAACACTCAAGAAATCACAAAACTGGATTCAAAGTCCAGAAAGTGTGTATTATTGGGATATACTAATGGAGTCAAGGGGTATCGCTTATGGGATCCCGCTGCCCATAAGGTTATCATCAGCAGAGATGTGATATTTGCGGAGAATAAACTGCAAGAGAAGGGAGACGACAGCAGACCAGAAACTACTACAGTTCAGGTAGAAAAGAATACTGAAGATTCAAATTTTTCTGAAGTAGCACTAGAGCACGAAGTAGAATAACTAGTCGAGGAAGAGACTTCTGAAATCCGTCAGTCAACTCGTGAGAGAAGACCACCGGCATGGTACTCAGATTATGTTACTGAGAGCAACCTTGCATACTGTCTTCTAACAGAGGATGGAGAGCCAACAACTTTCTATGAGGTTATCAAAAGCTCGGATGTATTCCTATGGATGACAGCAATGCAAGAAGAGATTGAAGCCCTTCACAAAAACAAGACATGGGATCTTGTTTCGCTACCACAAGAAAGGAAGGCCATTGGAAACAAATAGGTCTACAAGATCAAGCGTGATAACAATGATCAAGTGGAGTGGTATCGTGCGAGATTAGTGGTAAAGGGATATGCTCAGAAAGAAGGTATTGACTTCAATGAGATATTTTCACCTGTAGTTCGACTCACAATAGTTAGAGTGGTTTTGGTGATGTGTGCTACGTTTGACCTACATCTAGAGCAGCTAGATGTGAAAACTGCTTTTCTTCATGGATAACTTGAAGAAGAGATTTATATGCTCCAACCAGAAGGTTTTGCTGAAACAGGCAAGGAGAACTTGGTTTGCAGGTTGAACAAATCTCTATACGGCCTCAAACAGGCGCCGAGGTGTTGGTATAAGAAATTTGATTCCTTCATCGTAAGCCTTGGGTACAACAGACTCAGTTCAGACCACTGCACATACTTCAGGAGGTTTGATGAAGATAGTGATTTTATTATCTTATTGTTGTATGTGGACGACATATTAGTAGCGGGTCCCAACAAAGGCATAGTCCAAGAATTGAAGGCACAGTTGGCTAGGGAATTTGATATGAAGGACTTGGGACTAGCAAACAAGATTCTAGGGATGCAAATTCACTGAGACAGAGGTAACAAAAAGATTTGGCTTTCTCAGAAGAATTATTTGAAGAAAATCTTGCGTCGCTTCAATATGTAAGATTGTAAGCCGATTTCTACCCCACTTCCTGTTAACTTCAAGCTATCCTCCGAGATTTGTCCTAGCAATTAAGCAGAGAGGATGGAGATGTTTCGAGTACCGTATGCATCAGCGGTGGGAAGCCTAATGTTCGCTATGATATGTATAAGACTAGACATTGTACAAGCAGTAAGAGCGGTTAGTCGGTACATGGCGAATCCTGGTGGAGAGCATTGGAATGCTGTGAAGAGGATTTGGAGGTACATCAAAGGAACCTCAGATGCTGCATTATGTTATGGAGGATCAGAATTTACTGTCAGAGAATATGTTGATTCAGATTTTGCGGGTGATCTTGATAAACGAAAGTCTACTACAGGTTATGTGTTCACTCTTATAGAATGAGCTGTAAGCTGGATTTCGAAATTGCAAACTGTTGTGGCTTTATCTACAACAGAAGTAGAATACATGGCAGCTACACAAGCTTGCAAAGAGGCTATTTGGGTTCAAAGGTTATTGGAGGAACTCGGGCACAAATAAGAGAAGATTCCTCTGTTTTGTGATAGTCAGAGTGCCTTGCACATTGCAAAGAATCCAGCCTTTCATTCCAGAACAAAGCACATTGGCGTTCAATATCACTTTGTTCGAGAAGTAGTAGAAGATGGAAGTGTGGACATGTTGAAGATACATACTGAGGAGAACCTAGCAGATGTTTTAACCAAACCAATCAATACTGACAAGTTCCAATGGTGTAGATCCTCATATGGCCTAGCAGAAACATAAGCAGCATGAAGAATTGACAAGGAAAGAAAAGAGAGATTTATCAAGTGTGAAGACATGATTAAAATCAAGTCTTCAAGTGGGAGAATGTTGAATAATCAAAAAGAGTTGGCAATGCCAACCCATTTTGAATCAAACTGGTTGGTGCCGCCCATGTGTTATTAAAAAAAAAAAAGGAGGAAGAAGGAGGAGGGGTTCACCTATAAATTCCCTCCCTCCGCCTCCTCTATTATCATCTCATTCTAAATCCTCTCCCTTTCTAAGAGAGAATTCAAGCCTAGGAATTCCTCTTAGTGTCCTATTTTTTTCCTCCTAAATTGTTTAGAAAGAGTGTTTTTCTCCTATTTCAAGAGAGAGAGGTTCTTTTGTTCTCTCCTTGTATTTAGAGAGAAGTGAGTTGTAATCTCCTTTTTATAGTGAAATTCTTCACAGCCTTGTCCGTGGACGTAGACTAAATTGGGTGAACCACGTTAAATCTTTTGTGTGCCTTATCTTTTTCATTTTACCCAAATTTTCTCATGTCGTATTTTAGCTATGTATTGTTGCTTCCGCAAAGCCGATCTCCTAACACTTTCCCGGTTGGAATAAATATGTTGTTGGGATATTTGTCCTAAAAAGCATATTTCCAATTATACCCTTTGAGTATAAATAACTTTCTCTTATATGCAATTATGATATTTGCTAGATTAAACTATTTTAGTTGTATAGTTTATTTATCTGAAAAAGATTCCATGACTTTGTTTGTGTATAAAGAAACAAACATGATTAAGTGTTAATTATGGGGAGACTTGTTTCTTTATCTAAGTCTAAATGAATTAGTTCACAATCTGTAAATAAAGATGGAATACTTTATTTACTATAGGTTGTAGTGTTTGTCTATATCAACGAGAATGATGTGTCTCAAATAATTAAAGTATGTGACTTCTGATAGAAACACTAATACAACATAAATAATTTATGTGTATTGAACTGGACCAGGCAATATAAAGAACTGGAGTGCCGTAACTCGATTCTTTTATTACCACAAACTAGCTCTTAGCATATAGATCTTAATTCTTGATATTTGATTGGACTTGCTTTCATGGATTGTAGCCTTTTGATTTGTTAAAAGACTAACCTCTATGAAATTAGAGGTGAACTCTGGCATATTGGAGGTTATGATTTATGAATTGATGAGAACACCAAATAGTTCAGGACACTATACATTAATGCCACTTTAGGTTCTTTCAAGATTCATGGAATAATTAAATCTAAGATCTTAGTATTCACTTTGTGAATTGGTTGATAATTTTGTCTAAATGGCCATTGAGAACAAAATTATCGATAATATTATTCCTCGATAGAAAGATGGTAACTTAAAGGTAAATAGGTATTGGAGGGGTATTACAGTAATTTCACCTATCCAACTACGGCATTGTATAGGGATTCTATGTGTGGTATAGAATATGCTAGATGGATCGATTAATCAAGGCTAGTTGACTAAATCTCTTTAAAAGGCATGACATCTAATCTAAGAGTGCAGTATTGGGCCTTTAGTGGAGTGTCCCCTTTACTAATAATATTTATATAAATACCATAATAAGAGTTATTATGTATTTATCATATTATTGGAGCTTAGATTATTTGGATCCATTAGGTCCCTTGTCTAACTCAATAAAGCTCATTAATTGGTTGATGGTATTCGTGAAATTAGTTTCATGAAACTGTGTAAAATAATGATTTTACACAGAAGTTGGTATTTTTATAAATAAGTTTCATGGGTTGGACATATTTATAAAAATATACCTAAAGCCCAAATTGGAGAACAAGCCCAATCCTAGTTGGACTAGGGTTAGCAGTTTTTGGCCTCATATATATAAGATACATGAGAAAAAAAAAAAAACTACACAGTTTTTCTGAGTGTATTACACGCCTAAGGCCAGAGAGAGAGAGAGAATTTTCGGCCAAGGGCTGAATAGAGAGGAGAGAAAAAGTTTCCTACCATCTCATCGTCTCATCTCACGTCCCGGTGTTCCAAAAGATCAAGAAGGCGTTCTTGATCATTCTCCAACGAAGGATTCAACTTGGTGCCCACTCACCTCTTTAACCAAGAGCAAGAGGATAGGCAAGAAGATCTAGGGTTGGAGGTTTGATCATCATCAACAAGGAGATCAAGGAGGAGCACGCTATAAGAGGTAAATCCTAATCCCATCTCTAGGATTTTTGCATCTAGATTTGATTTATGTTATACATGATCCTGTATATGATATATGCATGTAATATGGTTATGAAAATTGTTTTCATGTAAAAATTTTAAAACCTAAATCCGCTAATTATTCCGCTGCGTTCATGATGTGATCATGTGTTTTTCATAGTTTGCATGCATATATGTTATTGCCCTAAGTGTTGGGCAATTCCAGCAATTGGCATCAAGAGCATAGGTTCATATGTATAGCATAATATTGATCTAGAGATGTATGATCTAGGTTATGTGATTGAGTTTGAGCAATTTTCGTTTATGATAATTAAATGATTCATGGTGATGAATGATATTTAATTACGTATGCTATTGATTTTGCGTGGTGAGAAAAATTGTGGTTTGTGATTCTAGCAAAATAGGTTTGGGTGTTCTTGAATTTTATGGTTGATAGATTCATGAACATGTTTTCAAAGAGTTTGAAAATCTGAATTTTTTCCAGAAATTTTGATGTTGTTTTTAATTTTTCAGCATTTAAAAAAAAAAACAAAAAAAAATTTCCGGCATGCCCTAGCCCCGCGCGCGCGGCTACCTGCGGGTGGCCGGCATGCACGGGCGCTGGGCACGGCCCTGCGCGTGCGGCCTGTGCGCGGGCTGCCATGCGCGGCCTGTGTGCACGGCTGCTGCGCGCGGCTAATGCACGGCCCGTGCGGTGCTCGCGCGCGGCCTGTGCGACACCTCCGCATGCGTGCGTGCGCGGCTCGCGCGCAAGCTCCCTCGGGGGCCTGCGTGCATGGCTGCATGCACAGCCCGCCTGCACGCAGCACGTACCGCGCTCGCGGATGGCCTGTGCTGCGGCTGTGCGTCGGCCATGCGCGGCCTATGCTGCGGCTGCATGCATCTTGCGCGCGGCCCATGCGGCGTTCGAGCACGGCATGGGTACGACCCATGCTCGGCCAGCACACCACCGTGTGCAAGGCCACCCTGCCTAGCGTGCGCTTGGCGCACGTCCAATGCCAGCGCGCGGCTGACCAGCCATGCGCGCGGCCCATGTGCACGGCCACCGTGTGCACGGCTCACCTGCGCGGCCGACCAGCCATGCGCGCGGCCCATGCCGCGTCCGGGCGTGGGGCAGCTACGCCAGCGCGCGTCCTGCGCGCGGCCAGCACGCCTGGCACGCACGGCATTGCCGTGTGCTGTAGCCAAGCGTCCCCGCCCCTATAACCGCCACTTGCTCCACTTCTCGCCGCCCTTACAGGCGGTGACGGCCCGTAGGCCGATGGTGGTGGTGTTTCCGCCACCACCACTATTTTT
>JXTC01000012.1:1700350-1718415 GCA_002914845.1 Trema orientale | reverse complement strand
TTATATTCTGACACCGAAGCCACAGAGTACATCATCTTCGATGATAAATGTTACTATACTCCATGAGATGGTGAATGACATTAGAAAGAAGCGCAATACTATCGACTGGCACAAACGACTCGGACACATGCCATGTTCAGAAATTCGCAGACTTATGGAGATGGGTCACTTACCTGAAGTTGATATCAATGATGACATAAATTGCGAAGACTGCAAGAAGCCTGTAGAGTACAAGCGTTATCTTGCTGCTCGTCAAGAGAAAGCTCAGGCATGTTTAGAGTGCGTACATGTGCATATCTGCAAACTTATGGAAGTAGCTTGCTACAGCAAGCATGCATTATTTGTCACCTTTGTTGACGAATATTCGGACTTCGGCCAAGTATATCTTCTGAAGAAATACGATGAAGTCCCAGATGCTTTCCATCAGTTTGACAGAAAGGTGCGAATACAACACGACACCAAGGTCAAGAAGTTCAAGATTGAAGTTGAACTTGGAAATGTGGATTCTCTACGTGACCTGCTGAGGCCAACACTAGTCAATCTTGCTATTCCTTATGAATATGCGACTATCTATGAGCATAGTCGTATAGGAGCTGCTGAGAGATACAATATCAGACTCAAGCATTCCATAGAGCTGATGTACAAGGAAACGCTGCTGTCGAAAAGGTATTGGGATTATGCTTTAAAGACAGCTTCGTACATCCTCAACTTTACTCCATCAGATAAAGTTGCTTCGACACCTTTTCAGATGTGGATGGGCTATATAGAAAGCTTAGAACATTTGAAGGTATGGGGTTGCGAAGTATACCCGTGCAAGAAAGAGGGAGATGAAGTTGATAGGAATTCAGGAAAAGTGTTGTTGCTTGGCTATCCAAAGGAAGAGAAGGGCTATATTCTCTATAGACAGTCTACTAATACTACCTTCATCAGCAGGAATGGAGACTTCCTGGAGGATGAGAGAGAAGTCCGTCAAGAAAACGATGAAGAGAGAGATTATGATCTTTATTGCTTTTCTTAGTTATTTAAGTTGTTGGTTGAACACTTAAATTTTTGCTTTTATTAATTTCGGTCATTTTGGAACAATTTTTGGGCTTTTAATATGTTATTTTGAATAATTGCTTTTTTGGACAAGTGGGAGATTGTTGGGATATTTGTCCTAAAAAGCATATTTTCAATTATACCCTTTGAGTATAAATAACTTTCTCTTATATGCAATTATGATATTTGCTAGATTAAACTATCTTAGTTGTATAGTTTATTTATCTGAAAAAGATTCCATGACTTTGTTTGTGTATAAAGAAACAAACATGATTAAGTGTTAATTATGGGGAGACTTGTTTCTTTATCTAAGTCTAAATGAATTAGTTCATAATCTGTAAATAAAGATGGAATACTTTATTTACTATAGATTGTAGTGTTTGTCTATCTCAACGGGAATGATGTGTCTCAAATCATTGAAGTATGTGACTTCTGATAGAAACACTAATACAACATAAATAATTTATGTGTATTGAACTGGACCAGGCAATATAAAGAACTGGAGTGCCGTAACTCGATTCTTTTATTACCACAAACTAGCTCTTAGCATATAGATCTTAATCTTTGATATTTGATTGGACTTACTTTCATGGATTGTAGCCTTTTGATTTGTTAAAAGACTAACCTCTATGAAATTAGAGGTAAACTCTGGCATATTGGAGGTTATGATTTATGAATTGATGAGAACACCAAATAGTTCAAGACACTATACATTAATGTCACTTTAGGTTCTTTCAAGATTCATGGAATAATTAAATCTAAGATCTTAGTATTCACTTTGTGAATTGGTTAATAATTTTGTCTAAATGGCCATTGAGAACAAAATTATCGACAACATTATTCCTTGATAGAAAGATGGTAACTTAAAGGTAAATAGGTGTTGGAGGGGTATTACGGTAATTTCACCTATCCAACTACTGCATTGTATAGGGATTCTATGTGTGGTATAGAATATGCTAGATGGATCGATTAATCAAGGCTAGTTGATTAAATCTCTTTAAAAGGCATGACATCTAATCTAAGAGTGCAGTATTGGGCCTTTAGTGGAGTGTCCCCTTTACTAATAATATTTATATGAATACCATAATAAGAGTTATTATGTATTTATCATATTATTGGAGCTTAGATTATTTGGATCCATTAGGTCCTTTGTCTAACTCAATAAAGCTCATTAATTGGTTGATGGTATTCGTGAAATTAGTTTCATGAAACTGTGTAAAATAATGATTCTACACAGAAGTTAGTATTTTTATAAATAAGTTTCATGGGTTGGACATATTTATAAAAATATACCTAAAGCCCAAATTGGAGAACAAGCCCAATCCTAGTTGGACTAGGGTTAGCAGTTTTTGGCCTCATATATATAAGATACATGAGGAAAAAAAAAAAAAACTACACAGTTTTTCTGAGTGTGTTACACGCCTAAGGCTAGAGAGAGAGAGAGAATTTTCGGCCAAGGGCTGAATAGAGAGGAGAGAAAAAGTTTCCTACCATCTCATCGTCTCATCTCACGTCCCGGTGTTCCAAAAGATCAAGAAGGCGTTCTTGATCGTTCTCCAACGAAGGATTCAACTTGGTGCCCACTCACCTCTTTAACCAAGAGCAAGAGGATAGGCAAGAAGATCTAGGGTTGGAGGTTTGATCATCATCAATAAGGAGATCAAGAAGGAGCACGCTACAAGAGGTAAATCCTAATCCCATCTCTAGGATTTTTGCATCTAGATTTGATTTATGTTATACATGATCCTGTATATGATATATGCATGTAATATGGTTATGAAAATTATTTTCATGTAAAAATTTTAAAACCTAAATCCGCTAATTATTCCGCTGCGTTCATGATGTGATCATGTGTTTTCCATAGTTTGCATGCATATATGTTATTGCTCTAAGTGTTAGGCAATTCCAGCATATGTACCCCTTAAAAAAAAAAGGCACTGCAACTCACCAAAGTGAACGAGCAGATTCAATAAACAATCTAGTTCTTATACTAGCCTAGTTCTTTCTTCTCTAATCCGACCAATATTATATTCAATAATATTTTGAACAGCAACAGTCAACGTTTGATTATTAATTTAAGATGGAATTATATTTCCATAAATTAAGTATTTAATCTTTATAGAATTAAGGATAATATTTGTAGCTTTTAGTCTTATAAAAAGCCTTGTATTTGTTCAGTTTATGACTGTGAATAAAAATAAAAAAATGTAGCCTATTTCTGTTTCATCATAGTATCAGAGCTAAAATCTGAGTCATTTAAATCTCACATGCAGAAAGTGATTCCTTTATTCCTTGTATTTAAATCTCATCTATTATTATTATTATTATTACTATTACTATTACAATTTTTTGCGAGTCATGTCTAGAGATGGTCCATCCCACTTGTTCGACCAAACACTTTGGGCCATCACTATTTGTTTATATATATATATTAAATAAATAATAATAATAAAGGGTAATATATATATATATATTAGAAAAAATAAAAAGGTGCCCATTACTTTGTCACTGCTTTATCCTAGTGAAGTCATGCATCTAAGCACTTAGTGGATTCATTTTTTTCTGTTATTGCCATTTAGACCTCGTTTCCGTCCAAAAAAAAATCAAAGGAAATAAAAAAATTAAAAAAGGAAATACATTTAAAGAAAAAAGGTCAACAGGAAATAGAGTTGTTGTTGCTCACAAAAATATCTGGGTTATGGATGTTGGGATCATAGTTGTGATCCATGGAGAAGGAATTCCAAATAGGCCTCCACTGCTGCAGTAGTTGAAATAAAGATATAAGATGAAAAAGATAAAAGTGTCTCATCATTGACAAAAACTGCAAATAATTTCTTGTGGTATTGAATTAAAATTAAAGCCTGTGAGCCTGACATGTGAAGTTTTTTAGAAATTGAAGCATATACTGTGAAGCTTACAATGGTGTGAGCCTGGCATTTGAGTGGTGCTGTGAAGCTCATGTAAATTTGAGTCCGGCATCTGAAATTCTACAAATCAATCTGCTGTGAAACTCACGTGAACTTAAGTCTGGCATGAGAAATTTTCAAAATTATTCTAAAAGTTATGCGCAAGTTGGTATGTACCAATTTGAGGGAGAGTGTTAAATTAGTGCTCTTTTTCCTAGTTTTAGGGGTTTTATCTAACTCATAGAATTGTGTTTCCATAGATTAAGCGTTTAATATTACTAGAATTAAGGATAATATTTGTAGCTTTTAGTCATATAAAAATGCTTGTATTTGTTCAGTTTATGACTATGAATGAAAATAAAAAATGTAGCCTATTTCTGTTTCATCAAGCACAACCAATAATAGGGAAATCAACATAATATAACATAATAAAAAAAAGTGTGATATAAGCAACTTTGTCGGAACTTATGAGACAGAGTGTGCATTTATTGTTTAGTTTTCGATCATCCTCAGTAGTTTTGCTTTATAAACTCTTGTCCTTATATAAATCCAATCTCTCATTTTGTTCAACAACTTAGAAGATGCGTTAATCAAGGACTTGTTAAAGAGTAACATGATACAAACTCCCCAAAAACCAACTACAAATCCAAGTCCTAAGCTAATGTAAAATTTATCGAATACGAACCCATCTTCATCTTGATCTTCTTGGTTGCTAGTTTCAACATCAGTAGCTCTAGAATATGTGGATTTCACTCTTCTGCATTTCTTAGGGAGTGAAGCTCCACAAAGTTTAGGATTCCCATTGAATGCAACCTCAAAGCTCTAGAGCTGATTACTTGATGCAACAAGTATTTTGTCGCTTATGTTTTGGGTTGTCGTTTATGTGTTGACAGACCTCTTTAGTTCGCATTGCCAAAACACACTGTTTTGACCCGAAATAATATTGTTAATCCAATTTGGGCAGGTTTGCTCAAGAGAGAATCGATCTTGATTGTAATCCATTTCTAGAAATTTCTAATGAAATCACTCTACTGAAGGCACGAACACTTCGTCCTTTCAGAGCTCTTTTCAATCCAAATAGACTCTTACATCAAGGTGGTATTCAGAGCCCAGTGTTCCCTGGCGATGGCCCGCGATAATGGAAGTAGTCACCATGGTAATGACACAGATCACGACGTGCAAGCCCTTCGAGCATCCGTTACTTCACTGGAGCAGTGTTTTGATGCATTTTCCCTTGATGTGCAACAAATCCTTACTGCAGTGGATAGCGAAAATCAAGGTAACAATCGACCCCGATAGCCTGGTGCCAGAGGCATTGCTCGACGATCACCTGACAGTGCTCGTGCTTGGCAGAGAGCCTAGTGAGACGAGTGTCCCTACCGCTCCGATGATTTACCTTCTGATGTGGCTGATGACCACCAGTGACAATGAGCTCCTTCTGATTCGGAGACGGCAAATAACCTTGAAGTGCTGGTTGTTGATGACCCAATGTATGACGATTATCAAAGATATTTTCGTCACAGACCTACTGATTATCGATTGAAATTTGTTATTCCTTGCCTCAATAGTCATATGCCTATAGAGGAATTCCTCAATTGGATTAACTCTGTTGAGACTTTTTTTGAGTGTATGGATATTCCAAAAGACAAACAAGTCAAGCTCGTTGTGTATAAATTCTGCGGTGGGGCCTCGACATGGTGGGATCAACTACAGCACCACCACCAGAGGGACGGGCAGCATTTGATAAGGGAATGCTTCTTACCCCTTGATTATGACTAGATTCTCTGCCAACAGTATCAACAATGTTAACAGCATTCTCGTTCTATCAGTGATTACACGGAGGAGTTTTATTGCCTCCATGCTTGCATTAACTTTCATGAGTCAGAAAGGAAACAGGTCGCTCGATATTTTGGTGGCTTACGTGATGTGCTTCGTGACCAACTCACTCTCTACTCTATTTATAAGCTCTCTCAGGCAGTCAATTTGGCTTACAAAGTGGAAGGTAATCTTTCTTGCACCACCAACAAGAGTTCTTATGGCTATAAACTCCAAGACTTTGTTGGTGACAAAATATAACCACCTTCTGTGCCATTACCTCATGACTCTATTGCTAGCAGTAGTAAAGCTGCCAGAAAGGCCCCAATTCCAAGCGGTAAGCCGCCCAATTCTTATGCACACCCTGCTCTAGTTTGTTGTTTTTGTTGTCGGGAACCAGGTCATCGTTCTAATAAGTATCCCCAACAGAAGCTACTAAATATTAGGGATGAACACAGTAGCCCTGATGTTGAATTTGTTGTGCCTGATGATGAGGATTTCGAAGTTGAGGAGGTGGAAAGAGATGACAACGACCCCATTATTTGTATCATCCAGCAGGTCCTCTTGGCTAAGCAACAAGAGTCTTCTCAGCGTCATTCTATTTTCCGAATACATTGCACCATTCACCAAAAAGTATATGATGTCATTATTGATAGCGGGAGCTGTGAAAATATTCTCTTTAAATCCTTGGTGAAAGCTCTCGATTTACCCACTGAGAATCATCCTCGACCATACAAAATAGGTTAGATTAAAAAGGGTTCTGAGACTTTTGTGAAAAAAACTTGTCGTGTCCCTTTCTCAATTGGCAAATTCTATCAAGATGAAGTTTTATGTGATATTGTTGATATGGACGCTTGCCACATGTTGCTTGGACGACCATGGAAATTTGATGTGAATGCCTTGGACAAAGGGAAAGAGAATGGTTATGTGCTCCAGTGGAAGAATAAGAAGATTGCCTTGCTGGCCCTTGCTCACAAACTGAGTACTACATCAAAACTAACCTTATTCACTATCCTAGCCCTAAATTTTGTGCAGAAGTTAAAAACAGCCCTATTATTGTACTTCTTGTGGCAAAAGAAGTTTCCTATGCATCTTCGTCCTGTGACCCTGTAATCCAAATTTTATTGGATGTGTTTGCTGATTTAACACTAGTCGAATTGCTTGATGACTTGCCTCCTATACGTGACATACAACATCAAATTGGTCTTATTCCTGGTTCTAGCTTGCCTAGCCTTCCACATTACTGAATGAGCCCAAAGAAGCATGAAATCTTACAAGGAATTGTTAACGAACTAGTGGCCAAACAGTTGGTGCATGTTAGCCTTAGTCCATGTATTGTACCTGCTTTACTAGTACCTAAGAAGGATAGGAGTTGGAGAATGTGTATGGATAGCCGAGCAATTAACAAGATCACTGTGAAGTATCATTTTCCTATCCCTCGCTTGGAAGATATGCTAGATAGATTGGAAGGTTCTCGCTTCTTTTTCAAGCTAGATTTATGGAGTGGTTACCACCAAATTAGAATTTGCCCCAGGGACAAATGGAAAACAGCCTTTAAGACATGCAAGGGACTCTACGAATGGCAAGTCATGTCATTTGGATTGTACAATGCCCCAAGCACTTTAATGTGACTCATGAACCAAGTTTTGAAGCCATTTATTAGGCAATTTATGGTGGTCTACTTTGATAATATTTTGATCTATAGCTCAAGCTAAGAGGAGCACTTGACCTATCTCCGTGCTGTACTTAGAGTTTTGTGTCAAAACAAGTTGTTTCTAAATTTAAAGAAGTGCAACTTCCTTACCCATCATGTATTATTCTTAGGGTTCATTATTAGTGAACGAGGCATTCGAGTTGATGATAACAAGGTCCAAAGTATTCGCGATTGGCCAACACCTTCCACCATCCATGAGGTTATGAGTTTCCATGGTTCGTCAACCTTTTACTACCATTTTATATGGAATTTTAGCATTATTGCAATGCCTATTACTGATTGTCTTCGCAAAGGAAAGTTTCATTGGGGTCAAGAACAACATGTTAGCTTTGCCCATATTAAGGAAAAACTTAGCTCCGCTTCTATTTTGGCACTTCCAAATTTTGATCACGCTTTTGAAGTCGAAACTGATGCATGTATGACTGGCATTGGGCATTACTCACCCAAGAAGGTCGCCCCATCAAGTTTTTTAGCAAAAAGTTTAATGAGGCTTGCCAAAAGTGGACGACTTATGAGCAAAAACTCTTTGCTATCGTTCATACGCTGCAACATTGGGAGCATTATTTGATTCAAAAAGAGTTTATTTTACACAGTGACCATCAAGTGCTTAAATACATGAACTCTCAGAAAAACTTGAGCCGAATGCACGCTAGGTGGGTCTTATTCCTCCAAAAGTTCACTTTCCTTTTCAAGCACTGGGCTGGACATTTTAATAGAGCAGTTGATGCTCTTAGTAGGCATGCCGCATTACTTGTTACACTACACACTGAAGTTACGGATTTTGATTCCTTGAAGGACCAATATGAGGAGGATGACGATTTTAGTGCTATTTGGAGTGGTTGTGTACACCATGCTAATACGGGAGACTATAACATACAATGAGGATTCTTGTTCAAAAGGAATACAAAGCGCATTCCCAAAACGTCCTTGCGTGAACACCTTATTCATGACCTTCACTTTGGGTGTCTTGCAGCTCACACTGGTCAAGACAAAACAATTGTTGCCATTGAAGAACGATTTTATTAGCCTCACATGACGAGAGGAATTGCTAAATTTGTTTAGACGTGTGGCGCATGCTAGTCCGCAAAAGGCCAAACTCAGAACGCTGGACTTTACACACATTTACCTATACCTAATAATATTTGGGAAGACCTCAGTATGGATTTTGTCCTTGCTTAACTTTTACTCAATGCAAGAAGGATTCTATTTTTGTTGTTGTTGACAGGTTCTCGAAGATGGCACACTTTATTCTATGTCGTAAAACCGCTGATATTGTTAACATTGCCAATCTTTTCTTCGATGAGGTTGTGCGCTTACATGGAATTCCTAAGTCTATTACCTCAGAATGTGATGTAAAGTTTAAGAGCCATTTCTGGTGAGTTCTATGGAAGAAGTTCGACACTGTACTTAACCTTAGTAGTGCTTACCACCCATAAACTGATGGTCAAACTGAAGTCATCAACAGAACGTTGCAATCCCATGATCTAGAGCATTGCTAGTAGCCGCTCGAGACTGTGGGATTAGGTCCCTTTCCTAAGCTGAATTCGTAATAACATGGTGAGCCGATCCATGGGACACTCCCAATTTGCTATTGTTTATATTAAAGTGCCAAATTATGTTATGGACTTAATTGATCTTCCCTCCTCTAAGAACAACTCAGCTGAACACTTTGCTGCACAGTTCCAGCAGGTTTATGAAGAAGTTAGACAAAAACTTGAGGCATCTAATGCTTGTTATAAATGCTGGAATTGCCTAACACTTAGGGCAAAAACATACATGCATGCAAACTATGGAAGATCACATGATCACATCATGAACGCAGCGGAATAATTAGCGGATTTAGGTTTTAAAATTTTTACATGAAAACAATTTTCATAACCATATTACATGCACATATCATATACAGGATCATGTATAACATAAATCAAATCTAGATGCATAAACCCTAGAGATGGGATTAAGGTTTACCTCTTGTAGCGTGCTCCTTCTTGATCTCCCTGTTGATGGTGATCAAACCTCCAACCCTAGATCTTCTTGCCTATCCTCTCGCTCTTGGTTGAAGAGGTGAGTGGGCACCAAGTCAAAACCTTCGTCGGAGAACGATCAAGAACACCTTCTTGATCTTATGGAACACCGGGATGTGAGATGAGACCTTGAGATTGCAAGAAACTTTTTCTCTCCTCTTTCCTCAGCCCTTGGCCGAATTCCCTCTCTCTCTTTCCCTCTGATTTTCGTGTAACACTATTGTGTTTTTTTTTGTGCAGTTTTTTCTCTCATGCATTTTATGTATATGAGTCCAAAAACTGCTAACCCTAGTCCAACTAGGATTGGGCTTGTTCTCCAATTTGGGCTTTGGATGTATTTTTTATAAATATGTCCAACCCATGAAACTTATTTATAAAAAAATATCAACTTCTGTGTAGAATCATTATTTTACACAGTTTCATGAAACTAATTTCACGAATACCACCAACCAATTAATGAGCTTTATTGAGTTAGACAAGGGACCTAATGGATCCAAATAATCTAAGCTCCAATAATATGATAAATACATAATAACTCTTATTATGGTATTTATATAAATATTATTAGTAAAGGGAACACTCCACTAAAGGCCCAATACTGCACTCTTAGATTAAATGTCATACCTTTTATAGAGATTCAATCAACTAACATTGATTAACCGATCCATCTAGCATATTCTATACCACACATAGAATCCCTATACAATGCCGTAGTTGGATAGGTGAAATTACCGTAATACCCTTCCAATACCTATTTACCTTTAAGTTACCATCTTTCTATCAAGGAATAATGTTGTCGATAATTTTGTTCTCAATGGCCATTTAGACAAAATCATCAACCAATTCACAAAGTGAATACTAAGATCTTAGATTTAATTATTCCATGAATCTTGAAAGAACCTAAAGTGGCATTAATGTATAGTGTCCTTAACTATTTGGGGTTCCCATCAATTCACAAACCATAACCTCCAATATGCCAGAGTTCACCTCTAATTTCGTAGAGGCTAGTCTTTCAACAAATCAAAAGGCTACAACCCATGAAAGCAAGTCCAATCAAATATCAAGGATTAAGATCTATATGCTAAGAGCTAGTTTATGGTAATATAAGAATTGAGTTACGGCACTCCAATTCTTTATATTGCCTGGTCCAGTTCAATACACATAACTTATTTATGTTGTATTAGTGTTTCTATCAGAAGTCACATACTTCAATGATTTGAGACACATCATTCCCGTTGAGATAGACAAACACTACAACCTATAGTAAATAAAGTATTCCATCTTTATTTACAGATTGTGAACTAATTCATTTAGACTTAGATAAAGAAACAAGTCTCCCCATAATTAACACTTAATCATGTTTGTTTCTTTATACACAAACAAAGTCATGGAATCTTTTTCAGATAGTTATACTATACAACTAAGATAGTTTAATCTAGCAAATATCATAATTGCATATAAGAGAAAGTTGTTCATACTCAAAGGGTATAATTGGAAATATGCTTTTTAGGACAAAAATCCCAACAATAAAGCTGCTGTAGATAAACACTATTGAGAGAAACTTTTCAATGAAGGCAATTTGGTAATGATTCACCTTAACAAGCATCGATTTCCTGGTGGTACCTACTACAAGCTTCAAGCAAAGAAGATTGAACCATTCCCTGTCAAGAAAAAGCGTGGAGATAATGCACAAGTCATCGACCTTCCTAGCCATTTAAAGATTTCTAATACTTTTAATGTCAGGGGCATCTTCGAATAATTCCCTCCTGATAATGCTACTATTCGTGAAGACCACTCAGGGTCGAGCTCTTTTGGGGGAGGAGAAGATTGATGCAGTAAGTATTTTGTCGTTTGTGTTTTGGGTTATCGTTTATATATTGACAGACCTCTTTAGTTTGCATTGTCATTATTGCTTTATTCAGCTTTCCTTCCAGTTGTCGTAAAAACACACCGTTTTGACCCGAAACAATATTGATAAACCAATTTGGGCAGGTTTGCTCAGGAGAGAATCAATCTTGATTGTAATCCAATTCTAGAAATTTCTAATGAAATCACTCTACCAAAGGCATGAACGCTTCGTCTTTCCAGAGCTCTCTTCAATCCAAATAGACTCTTGCATCAGTACTTATGGGAATTTTGCCAGACAGTTTGTTGTTTGACAAGTTCAATTTGTCGAAACGATCTATTTGAGATAGGCTTAAAGGAAGTCTCCTAGACAGGTTATTTCATAAATCAATTGCATCCAGTAGTTTCAATCAACCAATCTCCGAAGGGATTTGCCCACTCAGATTGTTTCTTGACAAGTTCAAAGAAACCAATTCAATAAGTTCAGTGATTTCTCTTGGAATTTCCCCTGTTAGAATATTACTTGAAAGATCAATGCCCTTTCCAAGTTTTAGAGTTTTAAGGTAGCCCCTTAGTGTTCCTTTTCATACTAACTGTATTTCGTCAGAGTAGGATCTGCTAAAAAGTTCCCTTGAGCTTAATTTATTGCTCATGTACAAATAGTCGACGGTTGTGAATTGGATAGTGTCCCCACTTTCCTTCATGGCATTAAAATTATTCAGACATTTTGGCACGCTTTCTGTGATGTCATTTGAGCACAAATCTAGGAGTTGAAGATGTGACAAATGATACAAGTTTGAAAACAAGCTCCCATAGAATTGATTGAACCTTAAACTTAGAAAAACAAGATTTGATAGAGTTACCCCTATCCAATGTGGTATTGATCCCAATAAGTTATTTTCTCCCACGTCAAAAACCATTAGGTCTCTGAATGTTTCAAGGATGAAGGTAACTGTGCACTCAGATTGTCGTTGCCCAGATGCAATGTCTTAATTTGAGTCAAGGAGCCAATAGAGATTGGTATCTTCCCTGACAACTTATTGTTTGCCAAAAGAAGAACATGTAACTCTTTAAAACCCATCCAGCAATCAGGAAGCTCCACAAATAATTGATTGGATGAAATATCAAGAAAGCTCAAAAGTGAATCATTATTGAAATCACAGATGGCATTTAGTTTAGAAAATCTGTTACAGAGAAGATGTAAAGCAGCAACTTCAAATAGGAAATAAGGGACAAGACCTTTGAAGTGATTAA
The DNA here is from genome assembly GCA_002914845.1 of Trema orientale. Taxonomy (NCBI): domain Eukaryota; kingdom Viridiplantae; phylum Streptophyta; class Magnoliopsida; order Rosales; family Cannabaceae; genus Trema; species Trema orientale. Next base: position 1,705,819 of record JXTC01000012.1, on the reverse strand, counting down.
AACTCATATATATTTTAGGGAAATTTGTAAATTTTGCTGAAGGGTTTGGAATTTTTCCACTGAAGTTGTTATTAGAAAGGTTCATATGCAGTACTTTAGTCGAAATATCCCAAAGTCAATTCGGAATAGGACCTGAAATTCTAGCATTGGAGATATCAAGTAAGGAATAGTTCTTTTAAGTTTGAAGCCATTTTGGAAACTGAGGGCCTTGCTTATAAGATCCAAGCAATACCGCATCCAATAGGAAAGGAGGTTTCCAATGCGAAGAGATATTTAGAATCAAAGAGTTTGAGGCTAAACCCAAATAATATAGTTTAGTAAGTGTTAGGTCTAAAAGTTTGGCATTCTAAATGGTAAAGTTTTGAGCAATCAAGTTGATAAAAGAGATGGAGATATTGTTACAATAAGTCTGAAGTTGTTACAACAAGTATTGTGCTTTTCTCTTTATGAAAACCTTCTAGAATATGCCTAAACATACTTTATTTCCATATTTGATGATTCTGGTGATAATATTGGTGAAATATAAATGGAATTTCATGTATAAGCTGTTTAGAATGAATAGGATATTTTTCCTATCAATTTTTAATCAATTCCTTTTATATTTACTATATATAATTAATTATTTCCTCATTCTTTTATCCTTGATTGATATCTGATTACCTCTTATTAATTAATGAATTTGGGCGGGTTTCTAAAGTGAATTCATAAGGATTTTCATCCTTAATTATTGCTGGATATTTTCTCATCAATTAATTAATTTCTATTAGCTAATTGATTTGATTCGCTGAGTTGTTATGATCAGATTTCCTGTTATGTTATAACAACTCCAGATATTTAAGGAAAGATTAGTTAATTTTCATAAATCTTGGCATTTGAATGGTATTGATTGAGATATGATTTTTTAGGATAATTATCAATCTTTTGTAGGATAATTGAAGATTTCCAACTGGCTAAATCGTGTCCAAACTATATCAAAGGAGTAATCATGAATTTGGACATTTTTCTAGTAATTGTTCAAGAAGTTGTTGGCAGATTACAACATTTATGGAAAGATTTTGATTTTGTTATTAATTCTTTTTTTATTTGATTTCAGCCTTTTTACACTACTATGGATGACCAAGGGGGTTGAAATTCATCTATAAAAGCTCTGCTACTCTAAGAAATTTCGTATGCACTTCAGAGAGAAAAATATACTATAATAGAGCTTTTATTTGTACCAAAACTATGAAAAAATGAGAGCTTCCATAAAAGAGTTTTGAGAGTTTTTTTTTGTGTGAGTCTTAAATATTCTTAGAGTGATTAGCTCTAGGAAATTCACATCAGATTGTAAAAGTCCTTTGAGAAAAGGGCTGGGTGTTCTTCGGGAGAAATTCTAGTACATAGGAGGGAGTCCTAGTGTGTGGAACTGAAAGCACGTCGTAGTAGAGAAGATTGATCCAGCTATTAATGGGAGTTCAAGAGCTTAGAGTTAAGTAAGATGAGTGGAGCTCGCTTAGCATATTGAGAGAAGAGTCAAACACAGTGCATCAAGATATGAGGGAATCTTTCTTATTTAAGTCATTGGTATTTAGACTTTGAAAATTTCTACTAATATGTTTCTTTCTCTGGGCTCAGCCCCATGGAGTAGGTTATTGAAAAATAGCCGAACCATGTAAAAATCTCTGGTGTCATTTATTTTTATTATTGTGATTATTTTTCCAATAGCATACGTTTAATACTTCAGTGTTGTAACAGCAACAATACGATTAATTGTTGCAACAGTAGCAGAACTCATCTCACTATTGCAACAACGATAACTAGTTTTTAAATTTGTTTATTTTGAATAATAAATCAAAAAATTAGTCTACCTGTAATATTGGATCTTTTAATTAGTATCAGCGTAGAGTCACTAATATTTATTTAGTGAGATTTTGGGAAGTTTCTGATTTAGCTTTGCAGGAATGTTATTTTTGTCTGATGGAGCTTCAATTTCACGTCCACCCTTGTTGGATGGTACCAATTATTCTTATTAGAAGACCAGGATGAAGGCGTTTATCAGAGCCTTAAACATTAAGGTTTGGAGATTAATTCTTACTGGTTAGTCCAATCCAGCGATTAAAAGAGACGATGGTACAATTACATTGAAATCAAAAATTGATTAGTTACCCCAAGATGACTTGTTGGCAAGTTACAATACCAAGACTCTACATCCATTTTCAATGGGTGTGATACAGAGCAAATCAAGTTGATTTTCTCTTGTGAAACTACCAAGGGGGCATGGGAAATCCTTCAAACTCATTTTGAAGGCTTAGGTGATGTTAAGCGTAATAAACTCGTGTCTCTTACTACTAGATTTGAAGAATTACGCATGGAAGAAGACAATTCTCTTTCTTAATTTTATACAAAATTGTGTGATATTGCTAACGAGTCTTTTGCTCTTAGTGAAAAGATTCCTAAGGCTATTATTGTGACAAAAAATTTTAGGTCACTCTCGGATCGTTTTTAACCTAAGATCATTGTGATTGAAGAAAGCAAGAATATTGATACCGTGAAGGTGGAAGATCTGATGAGTTCTCTCCATGCTTTTGAGATGACTTTGAAACGCAAAAGAAATGAGGAATCCAGTACTTTCAAATCCATTCAAAATAATGAGAAAGATAAGGTGATGATCTTGCCCTACTAATAAAAAATTTCAAAAAATTCTTAAAGAAAGTAGGCAAGTCATCGAAGCTTAATTCCTCTACATGCAAATCCTTCAAAAGTAATTCTTCCTCTAAATCTTTTGATTCCTTTAATAATAAGGGTGTTAAGTGTAGGGAATATGGTGGATTCAGTCTTATCCAATCTGAATGTGCTAACACTCTTAAAAAAATCAAAATCATATGCCACACCATAGAGTGATGAAGAGTCTGATGACAGCTAAGATAAAGATGACAACAATGAAGTTGTAGGTTCCATTGCAACAGAATCTTTTTGTTGCAACAATATTGTCAATGTCAATGATGTTGCAATAGAATCTGAAAAACTAAAGGACAACATGGCTGAATTTAGCTTTGAATCATCAAAACCTGATGTTGTTGCAACCACTATGAAAGCAACTTCTTCAGCCAAATCCAAGAAGCCTACTACGAAGAAGATTGAAGCTTTGAAATCTTCAAAGGCATCTAAAGTTGTTGCAATAACGATTGAACCAGCTGCAATAACTATTGTTCCTATTTCATCCGCCCATATTCCAGTTGCAACAACTCCATTTTGCAGCAATTTCGCTCGAGACTGAAGAAAATCCTTCCATGGAGACTGGGCCATCCAAAGCATATTCTGACATTCCAGAAGAGCCTGAAAGTCCAGAGGACATTGATGATGATGAGCCCGAGATTAAAGTGCCCGAACCATTAAAAGATAAGGGAAAAGCTATTCAATCCAACACACCTGAGGGGTATACTGTTTCTAAAGCTCATTCCGCTTTATTTTATACCATTAAAAATAAAGCTTTGATGAAAGATTATGAAAAAAAGAACTTTTTAGGATGAAAGTATTAGAATAATGTCATATAAAGCAGTTTATTATTTAGACATTATAAACAATATTTATTGGATTATTTAGTATCTATTTATTATTAATAAATTCCGTGTTATGAATTTCTATTTCATTTATGTCCTATTGATATACATGTGATGTGTATGTTTATTTTATGCAAACATCTAAAAGATTTAAAGACATATAATGAGTAATAAATAATTATTCGTATGATGAGTTCATATGTGGGAGACATTATATTCTTTATTTCATTATGTCTAAATTAAATTGTTCGCATTCTGCATATTGAAGATGGAATACTTTACTATACCATAGAATATAGTATTGTCTATTTAATTGATGAAGTCTCTAATTATCGAAGTGAGTCTTCGGATAGAAACACTAGTGTGTTATAAGAAAGTTATAACAGCATCGAATAGGACCTAGTGAATTAGAATTTGAGGTTAAGTGGCGTAACTCTAATTTCTAATTTCACTAATCTAGCACTATTGTAGAAGACCTTAATCCTAGTGATTAACGAACTTGCTTTTATGTGTTTTGTCTTCTTGAGTTACTAAAGGACTAGTTCCGATTTATGGTTCAAACTCCGGTATCTTGGAAGACAAGGTATATGAAATGTGTAGAACATTTCTCATAATGGACACCATGCATATAATGTCACTTTGAGTTTTTTCAAGTACTTGGATAATATAAACCAGGGCCCCGGTATTCACTATGTGAATTTGACTGTGTTATTATGAGCAGATACAAACACCGTAGTCAACTATTATCCATTAGATGAAAAGTGGTAACTCAAAGGTAAATATGTACTAGAGGGGTAATACGGTAATTTCACCCTACTAGTACGGCATTGCATAGGGGGTATGTCTGCAGGTATAGTATATGCTAAATGTATCAAGCTAATTAATTGTTAATAAGCTTCACAGAAAAATAAATGACATTTAGTCCAAGAGTTTAATATTGGGCCTATAGTGGTGTGCCCCAATATTAATGGACAAGGCCCAATCATAATTAAGAGTTAATTATGATAGTGGGTATATGATCCATTGGAGCTTGGGCTTTATGGATCTATCTGGTCCCCTGTCTAGCTCAAATTAAAGCCTAATAGTTATTTGATGATCAGTTGAGCCCAACAAGCCCATTAGGGTTTACTAATCTCTCTATAGTTAAGAGAAAAGTTCTCTAACAACACACAATATGAACTACACGTGAAACACCCCCTTTTGGAAGAGAGTGTTACACACATAACAGAGGGAAAAGAGAGAGCAGAAATCAGCCAGCACTAAGGTTCACCATCCTTGGTGTTTTTCGGCCATCCCGGAGAAATCAGTTCAAGAAGATCGTCTTCTTGTTCGTCTGCGGATCTCTTTGTTGGGAATCAAGAAGGTGACCACCCACTGGATCAATCAAACGGCTTTCAAGAATAGACGGGAAGACGAGAAGGTTGTGGAGCGAATCCGGGTATTGTTCTTGTCTAGATCAAGAGTTAATTTATGTTAGATCACGATCCGAAACGTTTTGTAAAAAGAAAAATTTTAAATGACCAATTCCGCTGCGTCTCTTGATTTTACAAAACTATGATGATCTTGAAAATGATTTTATGAAAATATTTTCTGGAAATTTATTCCAGTAAACACCAGCAATTGGTACCAGGGCCATAGTTTTATTGTTGATCTAGCATATTTTACTCTGGTCTATTCTCTTGTTGATTGATGTTTTTGATTTCAGAAAGTTTTTGTTTATATTTGGTCTTGTTCATATTATGAGTATGCTCTAGTTTGTATGATGATCAATAGATTCAATGAGTTTGAATGATTATTTGATTAGATGTTGCTATGTGGAAATGATCATGTTTTATTTTGATTTTCATTTTCCGGCATGTTCTTCATTTCTATGTGTTCATGTTTTATGTTCTTGATAAAACTATGCATGGAAATGTGGTTAATCTTTAAT
>JXTC01000012.1:1676577-1690031 GCA_002914845.1 Trema orientale | reverse complement strand
ATGAAAATGGTATTAATGACTTCTAGATGCCTAATATGAAATTAGAATATGTTTATTATTGGCTTAGTATGCATGTGAGAATCTCAGGCGCCACAGCAAATTACTGAGAATATTCTTAAGAAGAATAAGTCGGGGTCAGCTGAGGCTAATGTAACTCATGCTAGTTCTTCCAAACCTAAGTCGAAAGACAAAGGTAAACGGAAGAAAAATACTCCTGCTTCTTTAGCTCCAAAGAAAAAGAAGACCAGGAAGGATGCCAAACCAAAGGGAAAGTGTTTCCACTGCGGTGAGGATGGACATTGGAAGAGAAACTGCAAAACTTACCTAGCCCTTAAGAAGGAGATGGACAACGACAAGAACAAACAAGGTAATGACAATTTGTTCTTCATTGAGGCTTGTCATGTGGTTGATTCTATCGATTCTTGGATCGTAGATTTGGGAGCCACTGACCATGTTTGTAATACTTTGCAGCGGTTCAAGGAAACTTGGAAGTTCGCTAGTGAAGAGTTCACGCTGCGATTGGGAGATGGCTCAATAGTTGAAGCTCGTGCAATGGGAGATGTTATTTTGAATTTCGATGATTTTAGGTTTTTAGAAATAAAGAATTATTATTATATTATGGTGTTTAAACAGAATTTGATTTCTGTTTCCTGTTTGATGAGACAAGATTATTCTGTTCTTTTTGACAATAAAGTTTCTATTAGAAAGAATAAAAGTCTTATTTGTACTGGTACTCATAGGAATAATCTTTTCTTTATACAACCTAAAAGCATCTCATTGCACAATCTTGAAAATGACTCTGAACATGTAGAACCTAAACATAAGAAAGTGAAAGTGAGTACTAATGATGAAACTTATCTCTGGCATTTGAGACTAGGTCATATTAACCTAAACAGAATTCAAAGGTTAGTCAATGATGGACCTGTAAGTTCGTTAGAAGTCAAATCATTACCAACTTGTGAATCCTGTCTGGAAGGTAAAATGACCAAAAGACCATTTACTGGAAAAGGTCTTAGAGTTCAAGAATGCCTTGAGTTAGTGCACACTGATGTCTGTGGGCCTTTGAATATTCAAGCTCGAGGAGGTTTTGAATATTTCATTACGTTTACGGATGATTATTCTAGATTTGGTTATGTTTACCTAATGTAACGCAAATCGGATTCTTTTAAAAAGTTCAGAGAATTCAAAGTGGAAACTGAAAAGCAGTTAGGAAAGAACATAAAGACCCTTCGATCTGATCGAGGTAGTGAATACCTCTCTGGAGAATTCTCTGAATTTCTCACAGACAGTTGGATCCTATCCCAGCTCACAGCACCTGGTACGCCTTAACTAAATGGTGTTGCTGAAAGAAGAAATAGGACACTTTTGGATATGGTTAGGTCGATGCTCAGTTATTCACAATTACCCGCATCTTTTTGGGGTTATGCCTTAGAAACTGCTATATACCTGCTGAATAGAGTTCCTTCTAAGTCAGTACCTAAGACTCCATTTGAACTATGGAAAGGACATAAACCTAGTTTGCGTCATATCCATATTTGGGGTAGTCCAGCATACGTGCTTAAAGGGAAAACGACTAAGTTAGAATCACGTTCTGAACTGTGTCTATTTGTAGGTTACCCAAAAGGAACAAGAGGGTATTATTTCTATAGTACTGAAGAAAAGAAAGTGTTTGTGAATATAAGCGCTATTTTCTTGGAAGAAAACTATATGAAAGATTTCAAGCCCAAAAGTAAGTTAGTTCTAGAAGAATTAACTGATGATGTTGTCAGCCCTTCTGTAGAAGATAAGATAGAGAAAGCACTTAGAAAAGATAAATCACTTGAAACTCAACAAACATCAGATCCTCGTCGTAGTGGGAGAGTTGTGAGACAACCTGAAAGATACTTGGTGTCGGAAGCGTGGTTGGCGGTGGTACTGGTTGAATCCTCAAATCTACCACTGGTATAGGAATCGCCTTAGTGCTTCACATTCGTTGTAGAAAGACTCCTGATTTAATCGCTCGCGATTAGTGGCGTTACAAGAACAACCACCATAGATTCCACCACTCAAGAGCACTCACTAGAATTCTTTTGGTAGAGAGAAAGAGAGGAGAGAGCATATTTTTCACTGTACGTTATTTTTTCAGGCTCTCAGATTAATGAATTAATAGGAGAGAGTACGTATCTTTTCTATTCAAATAAGGATCTTTCCTTATCCCTAAAGAATAGGAAAAAAATTCCTAATTAATAGAGGCCTATCAGATATTCCACTCAAATATCTTATCTGATACGTAATCTACTTCAATTGGGCCATGCACCAACTATGGGCGCCCAATAGGAATTTGGGCTAAAAGTCCAACATCTCCCACTCGCACATAATGTGCATGATATCTCTCATCATCATCCTACTAATAATTCCATTCATACTTGGCTAATGAGCAGTGCGACCGTCGAGCCACCTACAAAAGAAAGTTCGGGAGTACTATACCAAATCTTATGAGGACCAGCATAGAACATCCCTAAGTGTCTTGTTATGCCCCAGACTTATTTAGCCACATCGGACCTAGCACCTCCAATCCCTCATATCTATATTTGGGAGCTATACAAAGACCCATCTCGTTCTTATGTTCACAATTATACTGCTATACCCAGTAGCGATATAATTTGTCGACAATAAACATAAAACTTGGATGTATTACTAAATAATCTTCCTTTCGTCCTCGAATCAATTAGCTTTGGTCTAATTGCTTTCCCAACAATGTCCTTTTAGGTCGAATCAATCATGACCATAGGAGACATGTCAAAGTAGCATACATCAAACCTCCACTTCATGAAACAGTCAAAAGTCACATAGGGCACGATAAAGTATGAGATCAAAATAAGTATAATGATCTATAAGGACTCACACAGTGAAGAAGTAGGAATCCATTCTTTTATTTCTTTATTTTGGTCGCGTAAGCACATGTGATATGAAACACATGCTACGGTGGGATACTCCTTTAAAAAGAGTGTATGCCTCCTTCCTAAAATACCGTACAAATCTTAGTCCAGTCGCCTTCAAGCGCCTGACTCGAATTCTCTATATGCTCGCTTAATTCTAGCGCCATATTGAGTTTCGCATCTGGCTATCTAACGTGTCATATATGGATAGTGGGAACAACAGTTTATCCATAGTCGATCTTCTAAGATCTCATCTTGGCTCTTTCCAAGGCGACACTTAATTCACAATCTCTGTGCTATAAGCGAAGTGTCTCATTTTTGCTCGCTAACTAGCGCCAAAGGAGATTTCTCGTGTAAGAGAGACAATCATAACCCGTTGGCATACTTTAAACCAGTCATGGTTTACATATGTTTGTGTGCTAAAATTCAGATACCATGTCACAACAAAAAAAATTAGACAAAGAAATATTTATTTCATAAAAGATATCCCGAATAATAAATATCTGATAGTGGTCAACTGAAAAAATGTAAAGAAAGAAAGTCACAATCTACGCAGTCCCAAAATCCTAACATGGGTCTGGTAAGCCTCTCGAGCAATAGGCTTAGTTAATGGATCAGCAACCATGTGACTTGTAGAAATGTGCCTCAGGACCACCTCCTTCTGCGCAACTATATCACGAATGAAATGGTATCGAATGTCGATGTGTTTAGTTTTTCCATGGTATTTTGGGTCCTTTGCATAAGCCAACGCAGCCATGCTGTCACAGTGTATAGTAACGGGCTCTAAAGTGCGTGTGCCAACTCCAAGTTGTGCAAGGAACCTCTTTAACCAAACACCTTCTTGTACTGCGGCTGAGTAAGCAACATACTCCGATTCCATAGTGGATAATACTATACAGGACTGCTTCTTGCTGCTCCAAGATATGGCGCCATTGCTGAGCAAGAAAGCATAACCAAAAGTCGATTTGCGCTCATCTAGGTCACCATCCCAATCAGCATCACTATAGCCGATTAAGCGCAAATCTGACGCTTGATAGCAAAGCATGTAATCAGCTGTCCCTTTGAGGTATCAAAGTATTCTCTTCACTGCTTTCCAATGAGCAAGGTTGGGATTCGACTGGAATCGGCTGACTAACCTAACGACATAGCAAATGTCAGGCCGAGTACACATCATAGCGTACATCAAACTTCCAATAGCACTAGCATAGGGAACTAGGGCCATGTAGTCTTTTTCCTCTTGAGTCTTTGGACACATATCAAGGCATAAGGCATTATTCTTTGCCATAGAAGTGTCAATGGGTTTGCAGTTTTGCATCTAAAACTGTTCGAGTATTTTCCTAATGTAAGTCTCTTGAGACAAACCAAGGAATTTCCTCGAGCGGTCTCGAAGGATCTTAACTCCGAGTACATAACTCGCCTCACCCATATCCTTCATCTCAAAGTTTGAGGATAACCATGCCTTGGTGGTGACTATCATCTCCTTATCGTTTCCAGCTAAAAGAATGTCGTCTACATACAATGAAAGGATAAGAAAACTTTTCTTGGACCGTTTAATATACACACAGTGGTCTTCCTCAACCATCGTGAACCCATTAGAAATAATGGCTCGATGAAATCTGAAGTACCACTGTCTAGATGATTGCTTTAAGCCATAAATAGAACAGCGGAGCTTGCAAACTTTGCGCTCTTGTCCTTTTGTCTCAAAGCCCTCAGATTGATCCATGTAGATCTCTTCATCTAGTTCTCCATTAAGAAATGCAGTTTTAACGTCTATTTGGTAAAGTTCCAAGTTCAAATGAACGACAATAGCTAGAATTAAACGAATTGAGGCAAACCTCACTACCGATGAGAAGGTCTCCTCATAGTCAATACCCTCCTTCTGGGTGTAGCCTTTCGCCACAAGTCATGCCTTGTACCTTTCTATAGATCCGTCTGCCTGGCGTTTGACTTTTAGAATCTATTTGTTCCCAATAGTCTTTCGTCTAGGTAGAAGATTCACCAAGTCCCAGACTTGGTTTTTCTTCATAGACTCCATCTCTTCAATCATTGCAGCTTTCTATTTCTCAAAAGTAGGAGATGAGAGTGCCTCTTGAAAATTCTTAGGCTCATCTTTATCCTGCGAAGCACACATGAATGCTTCCCCCTCAATCTCAAAATGACGACGAGGGACGCTTCCACGTTTGCTCTTACGCAGTTGTGGATTTTGAGAACCAACATCTAACGGTAAACTCCCACTAATAGGTACACTCCCACTAAGAATAGAGTCGCTCTCGATTTCTGAGGTTGAATTTAGAGCGCCTTCATTTGGTTCTTCAATCTCATATAGCTCTAGGTTTCTATCCACCAACAGCTGCTCTGATACCAATATCGGAAGCGTGGTTGGCGGTGGTACTGGTTGAATCCTCAAATCTATCACCGGTATAGGAATCGCCTTGGTGCCTCACATCCGTTGTAGAAAAACTCCTGATTTAATCGCTCGCGATTAGTAGTGTTACAAGAATAACCACCATAGATTCCACTACTCAAGAGCACTCACTGAAATTCTTTTGGTAGAGAGAGAGAGGAGAGAGCGTATTTTTCACTGTATGTTATTTTTTCAGGCTCTCAGATTAATAAATTAATAGGAGAGAGTGCGTATCTTTTCTATTCAAATAAGGATCTTTCTTTATCCCTAAAGAATAGGAAAAAAATTCCTAATTAATAGAGGCCTATCAGATATTCTACTCAAATATCTTATCTGATACGTAATCTACTCTAATTGAGCCATGCACCAACTACGGGCGCCCAATAGGAATTTGGACCAAAAGTCTAACACTTGGGAATAGGAGAGTCTTGTGACCAAGAATCTGATCCTTACACCTACAATGAGGCAATGAATGATGTTGATAAAGATCTCTGGCAAAAGGCAATGGAATCCGAAATAGAGTCCATGTACTCTAATAAAGTCTGGAAACTTGTAGATCCACCTGAAGGGATAAAACCCATTAGGTGTAAGTGGGTCTATAAGAGAAAGAGAGGAATAGACGGGAAAATAGAGACTTTCAAGGCAAGGTTAATTGCAAAGGGTTATACACAGAAGAAAGGTATCGACTATGAAGAAACCTTCTCTCCTGTAGCTATGATCAAGTCTATTCGCATACTCTTATCCATCGCTGCATCTCTTGATTATGAGATATGGCAAATGGACGTCAAGACTGCATTCCTAAATGGCAATCTTGATGAACGTATCTATATGATACAACCAGAGAGATTCGTTGAAAAGGNAGATCATGGAACATAAGATTTGATGAAGCAATTAAGTCTTATAGTTTTGAACGAAACATAGATGAACCTTGTGTCTATAAAAGAATTCAGGATAACAAAGTGATTTTCTGGTATTGTATGTTGATGATATTCTAATCATTGGGAATGATGTTGGATCATTATCATCAGTAAAAGTCTGGTTAGTATAACAGTTTGATATGAAAGACTTAGGTGAAGCTTGCTATGTTCTAGGAATACAGATTCTACAAGACAGAAAGAACAGATACATAGCTTTATCACAAGCTTCATATATAGACAAAATACTGGTTAGGTTTGCAATGTAGAATTCTAAGAAAGGTTTAACACCTTTTCGTAAAGGAATTACTCTGTCGAATGAGAATTCTCCTAAGACAGAAGAAGAAAAAGAACAGATGAGAAATATTCCTTATGCTTCAGCAGTGGGAAGTCTCATGTATACCATGCTTTGCACAAGACCAGATATTTGTTATGCTGTTGGGATTGTAAGTCGTTACCAATTTAATCCAGGACCTGAACATTGGGGTGCAGTCAAGCATATTCTAAAGTATCTTCAGTGAACTAGAAATTATATGCTTGTATATTCTGGAGAAGATCTAACACCTGTTGGATATACTGATTCGGATTTTTAATCTGATAAAGACTCCAGAAGATCAACCTCTGGTTAAGTTTTTACCCTTGGTGGTGGAGCCATTATATGGAGGAGTATCAAGCAATCTTATGTTGCAGATTCAACCATGGAGGCCGAATATGTGGCAGCTTCTGAAGCAGCTAAAGAGGCGGTCTGGCTTCGTAATTTTCTTATGGATCTCGACGTAGTACCTGGAGCACAGTAACCTATAACACTTTACTATGATAACAGTGGAGCAGTTGCTAACTCTAGATAACCCAGAAGCCACAAGAGGGGAAAACACATAGAGAGGAAATATCATGTACTCAGAGAAATTGTTTAAAGAGGAAACGTGATAGTGAGTAAGATAGCGTCTGCAGAGAACCTTGCTGATCCTTTTACCAAATCTTTGGCTACCAAAGTATTTGAGGACCACCTAGAAGGAACGGGACTACGTGATATGTCACATCTGCTTTAAAGGCCATAGTGGGAGATTGTTATAATAATGTCCTATAAAGCAGTTTATTATTTAGACATTATAAACAATATTTATTAGATTATTTAGTATCTATTTATTATTAATAAATTCCATATTATGAATTTTTATTTCATTTATGTCCCATTGATATACATGTGATGTGTATGTTTATTTTATGCAAACATCTAAAAGATTCCAAGACATATAATGAGTAATAAAGAATTATTCGTATGATGAGTTCATATGTGGGAGACATTATATTCTTTATTTCATTATATCTAAATTAAATTGTTCGCATTCTGCATATTGAATATGGAATACTTTACTATGCCATAGAATGTAGTATTGTCTATTTAATTGATGAAGTCTCTAATTATCGAAGTGAGTCTTCGGATAAAAACACTAGTGTGTTATAAGAAAGTTATAACAGCATCGAATAGGACCTAGTGAATTAGAATTTGAGGTTAAGTGTCGTAACTCAAATTTCTAATTTCATTAATCTAGCACTATTGTAGAAGACCTTAATCCTAATGATTAACGAACTTGCTTTTATGTGTTTTGTCTTCTTGAGTTACTAAAGGACTAGTTTTGATTTATGGTTCAAACTCCGGTATCTTGGAAGATAAGGTATATGAAATGTGTAGAACGTTTCTCATAATGGACACTATGCATATAATGTCACTTTGAGTTTTTTCAAGTACTTGGATAATATAAACCAGGGCCCCAATATTCACTATGTGAATTTGACTGTGTTAGTATGAGCAGATACAAACACCGTAGTCAACTATTATCCATTAGATGAAAAATGGCAACTCAAAGATAAATATGTACTAGAGGGGTAATACGGTAATTTCACCCTACTAGTACGGCATTGCATAGGGGGTATGTCTGCAGGTATAGTATATGCTAAATGGATCAAGCTAATTAATTGTTAATAAGCTTCATAGAAAAATAAATGATATTTAGTCCAAGAGTTCAATATTGGGCCTATAGTGGTGTTCCCCAATATTAATGGACAAGGCCCAATCATAATTAAGAGTTAATTATGATAGTGGGTATATGGTCCATTGAAGCTTGGGCTTTATGGATCCATCTGGTCCCCTGTCTAGCTCAAATTAAAGCCTAATAGTTATTTGATGATCAGTTGAGCCCAACAAGCCCAATAAGCCCATTAGGATTTACTAATCTCTCTATAGTTAAGAGAAAAGTTCTCTAACAACACACAATATGAACTACATGTGAAACACCTCCTTTTGGAAGAGAGTGTTACACGCATAACAGAGGGAAAAGAGAGAGCAGAAATCGGCCAGCACTAGGGTTCACTGTCCTTGGTGTTTTTCGGCCATCCCGGAGAAATCAATTCAAGAAGATCGTCTTCTTGTTCGTCTGCGGATCTCTTTATTGGGAATCAAGAAGGTGACCACCCACCGGATCAATCAAATGGCTTTCGAGAATAGACAGGAAGACGAGAAGGTTATGGAGCGAATCCGGGTATTGTTCTTATCTAGATCAAGAGTTAATTTATGTTAGATCACGATCCAAAACGTTTTGTAAAAAGAAAAATTTTAAATGACCAATTCCGCTACGTCTCTTGATTTTACAAAACTATGGTGTTCTTGAAAATGATTTTATGAAAATATTTTCCGGAAATTTATTCTAGTAAACACCAGCAGAAAGAAACTTCAATCTGGATTCATTTAAGCTCTTAGGAATAGTCAAACTTCTTAAATATCTTCAATGGATAAAAATTGTGACTACCTTTGAGGGGTATGTTCCTAAAATAGTCCAATAATTTTATTGTAATATACATGATGATATATATGGCTGATCCAACGAGTCCTTTTTATTAGGAAGTCTATGTCAAAGGGCATGTATATGATTTTTCTTTCTTGACTATTACTGATTTCTTAGATATCCCCATAGTGGAAGTTGATGAATATGAGAAAGACTATACAATTGACAATGTAGCATCCGAATTGCTTGGAGATGTCACTGTTTGGCTGAATGATTCCCATGCTTTAAAATCTTGTGAGCTGACCTACAAGTATTCTGGCCTGCACAAGATTGCTCAACATAACTGGTGACCAACAGCTCATCAACTCACCATTGCCAAAAATTTTGCGTGTTTGTTGTTTGACATTGGCACAAGTTTTCAAGTCAACCTTCCTCAGATTATTTTTCATATGATTTATGATCTTTGTGGAGGAAAAAGGAAGAATCAAAAGCTGCCATTCCCTAACCTAATTTATGGGATTCTTCAAAAACAGCATCCTTTAAAGCTTCTGAGTGATTTTCTCTCTCCAGTTCTACCTATTGCTTCTTACAGGTTGAAGGGCAAAGAAGTTGTTGATCCACCTATTGGAACAATACCAAATCTCAGAAG
This sequence comes from Trema orientale, assembly GCA_002914845.1. Lineage (NCBI taxonomy): Eukaryota > Viridiplantae > Streptophyta > Magnoliopsida > Rosales > Cannabaceae > Trema > Trema orientale. The sequence goes on along the minus strand of JXTC01000012.1, from coordinate 1,680,363 downwards.
AAGATAGCTACTGCCAAGAAGTCTTCACTTTATTGCAACACCTTCTGTTGCAGTATCTCAAGAGTATGTGGAGCTGGAAAATCTAAAATCTGATCAGGTCAAGCAAACTGAGCGACTGGAGGCCATTGAAAAATTGGAAAAAGAGATTCTTGATCGGTTGACAGCCGCCCATTCTGCTTCATCAGCTATTGCTCTTCATCCTTCTGGATTTTCCAAACCCGATGTACCAGCATCTCTACCTATTGCAACAAACCCAGAAAAGCAAGTCAAGAAACGCTACAAGAAGACGCAGCTTTGATCATTTTTGTTTGCCTTGGAGGAACTTGCTGCATGGAGTTTTCTTTATTTTGTTTTCCGAAACTTGTTTCAATTTGTTTTGATTTTGAGACTTAATGTTTGTTTGGTTACTTTGATACTTTGGCCCTCTTTTGAAAAAAAGGGGAGATCATGAGAATTTTCTGGTTTATTTGGAGATCATGACATTATTTTTTTTTCGAGATCATGAGATCTTATTTTCAGTGGGAACTTTCTATGATTTATATCATATTCTTATGTACTATGATTTTTAGGGGGAGCTATTTGTTTTTTTATAAAGAAATTCAACCATCTGTTTTGCAAGTTTTTATACTTGAGTTCTTTATGTTCTTTCTCATGTTAATTTTGCCAAAAAGATGCCAAAGGGGAAAATTATTAGGTCCAAAAGTTTGGTATTCTAAATGGCAAAATTTTGAGAACTCAAGTTAATAAAAGAGATGAAGATATTATTACAACAAGTCTGAAGTTGTTACAATAAGTCTGAAGTTGTTACAACAAGTATTGTTCTACAACAAATAAAACTTGCGTTTTTCTCTTTATAGAAACCTTCTAGAATGTGCCTAAATGTACTTTATTTTCATATTTGTTGATTCTGATGATAATATTGGTGAAATTTTTAGTATGAATTTCGTGTATAAGCTGTTTAGTATATGGAATTTCGTGTATAAGCTGTTTAGTATGAATAGGATATTTTTTCTACCAATTTTCAATCAATTCCTTTTATATTTACCATATATATCATTGATTATTTCCTCATTCTTTTGTTTCGATTGATATCTGATTGTCTCTTATTAATTAATGAACTTGGACAGGTTTCTGAAGTGAATTCATAAGACTTTTCGTCCTTAATTATTGCTGGATATTTGCTCATCAATTAATTAATTTCCATTAGTTAATTGACTTGATTCGTTGAGTTGTTGTGATCAGATTTCTGATCTATTGTAACAACTCTAGATATTTAAGGAAAGATTGGTAAATTTTCTTAAATCTTGGCATTTGATTGATATTGATATAATTTTTTAGGGTAATTATCAATCTTTGGTAGGATAATTGAAGATTTCTAGCTGGCCAAATCATGTCCAAACCGTATCAAAGGAGTAATCATAAATTTGGACATTTTTCTAGTAATTGTTCAGAAAGTTATTGTAACAACGTTCTGGCATATTACAACATTTATAGAAAGATTTTGATTTTATTATTAATTCTTTCCTTATTTAATTTCAGCCTTTTCACACTACTATAGACCACTAAGAGTGCTGAAATTCATCTATAAAAGTTCTGCTACTCCAAGGAATTTTATATGCACTTCAGAGAGAAAAATATATTATAATAGAGCTTTTTATTTGTGCCCAAATTGTGAAAAAAGAGAGCTTCTATAAAAGAGTTTTGGGAGTTTGTTTTTGTGTGAGCCTTAAATATTCTTAGAGTGATTAGCTTTAGGAAATTCACATGAGATTGTAAAAGTCCTTAGGGAGAAGGGTTAGGTGTTCTTCGGGAAAAGATAGGTTCTAGTGCATAGGAGGGAGTCCTAGTGTATGGAACTGAAAGTACGCCGCAGCAGAGAAGATTGATCCAGCTATTGAAGGAAGGTCAAGAGCTTGGAGTCAAGTAAGACGAGTAGAGCTCACTGAATATATTGAAAAAAGAGTAAAACACAGTGCATCAAGATATAAGGGAGTCTTTCTTATTTATGTCATTTGTATTTGTACTCTAAAAATTTCTACTAATATGTTTCTTTCTTTGGGCATGACCCTATGGAGTAGGTTATTAAAAAATAGCCGAATCATATAAAAATCTCTGGTGTAATTTATTTTTATTATCGTGATTGTTTTTCCAATAGCACACGTTCAATACCTCATTGTTGTAACAGCAACAATACGATTAAACTCTTCTCACTCTTGCAACAATGACAACCAGTTTTTAAATTTATTAATTTTGAATAATAAATTGAAAATTTCGAAACTGAGCTTAATTTCCAAATAGGTAAATCACTAAGTAATCTGAACCATCAGGTTCTTCAACTACTCTAGCATTTGATACACGGGTACCTCTCAAGAAAACCAAAAGCACTAGAAATACAGCAATTTTAAGGAACAATGAACTCATTTGTAAGTCGACACAATGACAATTGATCAGAACAGAGATAACTTAGAATATAAATCCTACTAAACGCGCTTCGAGGGAGAAATTTTGTTTGATGGGAAACTAAGGGCGCGTTTAGTACATGACGAATCATATTCTTCAAATCCAGAAATAGCTTTTATGTAGAAAGTTGGAAGGATAAATGTTTTATCCTTCTAACTTTCAACATTCATCCTTCCAACTTACTACATAAAAACTGTTTCTGAATTTGAAAAATAAGATTCAAATTTTATACCAAACGCACCTTAAGAATCTCTGGCTAGAATTGGTGCCTAATATGTTGGAATGCAAGGTTCTATATATTTAGTTATAGATTGAGTTTGTTTTCTTGTGTTCATATTTAATAAAAAACTAACTCTGACAAGTTTTCAGATATGCATGAATAGCTCGTGGCCTTTATTTTATTCTTTTCCTTTTATCTTTATATCACAAAGATAAAAGATAAGAATTCATTTAGAAAGATAAGATTCATTTAGTTTTTTCTCTCTTTTTCATTTGGACATGACTCAGAATGTTTAAGACCCCTAAGATGAAGAGACTAAGGCTATATTAATGGATAAAAAAAAAGAAATCCTAACTTTTCTCACTTTTTTTTTCCTTATTTTCCTCTATTTTCCATCTACTCGTTTTTTTTTTCCACTCATCATTCTCTTTAAAATTAGTAAACATGGCCTAAATTCTTTTAGAGTGAACCGAGATACTCAGCGTTATTTACACATATTCTGCACTTACTCTGAAAAACTATCTCTATTATTGCAATGTACAGTGGTTATTAGATTAAAATAATAAATATGGCAATTCAGTAGTATGCATATAAAACTCTAGGCGCCGTGTGAACCGCATACATTCTTCAGCCAACTTTTCCAAATCACCAGTTCTCTTCTAATAATCATTTCGCTTTACTAAAGTTATCTGATTATCAATTCAATGGCAAGAGTCTTAGGGTTTATGCCCTAAAAGCATGTATATTTTGGATATTTGCTGAATTAATAAAATGACATTTTTCTATTTGAATTTGTGCATAATTGGTATGTCTTTAAATATCAGAAAATTCCTAGTTTATTTATGTGACCACAAATTTAATATATAAGTGTTATATACATGAGGATTAAATTTATGGATAATAAACTAAATATAGTCTATAATAATTAATTAAAGTTTGGGATCTTTAATTAAATATTATTAGTACGGTCCATTAACATTGAGAATGTAATAGTCTTATCCGAACTATTGATGTGTTGACATCACAATGGAGGTACTTTATATAATTTGATTATATAAGACTGGACCAGACATGATTTGAATCTCACATAAATTCTGTTAACTGTT